>JAVRFV010000501.1:0-5000 GCA_032716605.1 Paralithodes platypus
AATCGGAGTGGGAGCCTGTCACTAGTGGAGTTCCACAGGGTTCAGTCCTTGGACCGGTCCGGTTTCTCATTTACAATAACGATATTGATGTAGGGGTAAACAACACCATTTCCAAATTCGCCGACGATACAAAAATAGGAAATACAGTCCTGAACGAAGATGATAGAAATGCGTTGCAATCTGATTTAAACAAGATATCAGAGTGGTCGAAAAAATGGCAGATGCCCTTCAATGTCGATAAATGTCAGGTGCTGCAGGTTGGTAGCAGAAATATGAAATACAAATACGAAATGAATGGCAAACAAATATAAACCGCAACGGTAGTAAAAGACCTAGGGGTACTAATATCTGAAAACCTAAAAACTTCCGACCAATGTATAGCAGCTGCAAATAAGGCAAACATAGCATTGGGCTTTATTAAACGAAAATGTACATATAAACATGAGAACGTAATAGTGCCACTGTTCAAAAGTATTGTGAGGCCCCACCTTGAATATGGTGTGCAGTTCTGGTCACCTTATCTGATCAAGGACATTGTAAGACTCGAGTCAGTACAGCGTAGAGCGACGAAGATGATACCCTCATTAAGAAATAAACCATATGAAGAAAGACTTAAACGATTGAACCTGTTCTCATTAAAAAAGAGGAGGTTGAGGGGTCAGCTTATTGAGTGCTTTAAGATACTAAAAGGTTTCGACAAAGTCGATGTAAATGCACTATTCACATTAAACAATACTAATCAAACTCGCGGATATGGAATGAAACCAAAAAGGCAAACCTAGATGTCACAAAGAGTTTCTTCACCTACAGTGTGGCGACAGAGTGGAATAAACTACCAGCGAGAGTGGTGGAGAGCGACACAATAAACGCTTTCAAGGGAAGGCTTGACCTCTATCTGCAGAGGGCTGGGGTGATATATAAAAAAAATATCCGTATGTGTATGTGTGTACACTGTACAGTATGTATATATATATGTATATATATATATGTATGTATGTATGTATGTATGTGTATATGTGTGTATGTATGTGTGTGTATGTGTATATGTACGGTGTATATATATATATATAATATAATATATATATATATATTTATATATATATATATATATAGTTTGTAAGGCCAGACTGCCTAGTAAGGACCTTGAGGTCTGTGTGGTCTGTGTATCTATGTAGCTCTATGTAGCTCTCTCTCTCTCTCTCTTAGAGAGAGTTATCAAAATGATACCTAGCCTAAAGAACAAACCATACGAAGAGCGTCTTAGAGAATTAAATCTATTTTCTTTAACCCAGCGCAGATTAAGAGGTGACTTAATTCAAGTGTTCAAAATCATCAAAGGCATCGACAATATGAACTGTAGTAAGTACTTCACTATCGACCAATCTAATTACACGCGGGGAAACGGTTGCAAAATTATTGGTAAATCTTTTAACTCACACGAATCTAAGAATTTCTTCTTCAATCGAGTTGTCATCTTGTGGAATGGGCTTCCCCGAGACGTGATAGACTGCAGCACCGTTGATTCATTTAAACTCCGCCTAGACAAATATCTCGCATCAAACCCGCGACTGACTGCGTTTGTAAATGAATAACTTTATTTTATCCTCCCCTCAGTTACTAACCCATATGTCCCCTACTAACTCCCTAGTCCTGCCACGGACATTAGTTCCAGGGCAGTAGTTCCCTTTACCACTCTAAACCACTGTTTGGACACTTGATCCTCAGTGTTTTGGAGGACAAGCAGCCTAGAAGGGTCACTAGGACTGTTGTTGCTTGATTTCCTTTGTATTCCCTCTCTCTCTCTCTCTCTCTCTCTCTCTCTCTCTCTCTCTCTCTCTCTCTCTCTCTCTCTCTCTCTCTCTCTCTCTCTCTCTCTCTCTCTCTCTCTCTCTCTCTCTCTCTCTCTCTCTCTCTCTCTCTCTCTCTCTCTCTCTCTCTCTCCTAGCTATATATCTACCACCTATCCATCTCGTTGGTAGATAGTATGCAGCTTAGGCAGGATCTGTGGTAGTTATAAGGGTCGGCGGAGACAGTTTAAAGCCTTATTATTTGCTAAGAGGTCTTTCCTGAGCAGAATAAAATCGTCTCAATAAGTACCAGAGCCAGAATATAATAAAAATGGACGTCGCACCGATACTGAATGGGTTAAGGGGAGATCTCCACTTGAGGGATTTTTTTCTTGATCCCTTTCTCCCTCATGTTTAGCCCCATTGATTTTGATATTATAAAACGTTTGCCCCATTAGTTTAGCGATTTTAAGAACTTTCACCCCATATTAAGACCTTTCGTGCAAGTCAGGTGTCGAGTTTATCCTGGCGAGCGATAGCGAGCCTGTAATTTAAGAGGAACCGGCCTTCGGCCGGGAAATTTTTCTACCGAAAAATGTACAAATTTATCTTGAAAGGGACTCAAGGGGGTGTAATTTTAAGCTTGATGGAGGTCTAGGGAACAAACTAAATACCTCCCCTTAATGTAATCACGAGAGCCATACATTGCATAATTCAATATATCTCCATCCGCGTCACGCCTGTCATACCAAACTATGCCCCCGCTATCCTATATTGGCACAGGTTTGGATGTGCTCTGAGTTAGGTGAGTGTGTATGCGTTGGCCTATTTGTATTGTGTTAACCCCTTCTGTATCGGCGCCGTCCTTGTAACTGTATTTTGGCTACTACTCATCGATATTATTCAGCTTAGGAAGGATCTCCAGCAATTAACAGACTTCGAAATATCTAAATCAACCCTTTTAGCTGCCACAGGTCCTTCCTAAGCTTCATAAAATCGCCTAAATATAGCTAGAATATAATTAAGGGGAGATTTCCACTTGAGGGACTTTTTTCTTGACTCCTTTCTCCCTCATGTCTAGACCCGTTGCTTTTGAGATTTTAAGACGTTTGCCCCATTAATTTGGTGATTTTAAGAATTTCCGACCCATTCTGTCAATATTAATACCTTTCGTGCCATTTAGGTGTCGATTTTATCCAGGCGAGCGACAGCGAGCCTGTAATTTAAGAGTAACCGGCCTTCGGCCGGGACATTTTTCTACCGAAAAATTTACAAATTTATCTTCAAAGGGGGTCAAGGGGGTGACATTTTAAGATTGCTGGAGGAGTAGGAAACAAACTAAAAACCTCCCCTTAAGAAGACGTCGCCGGTACAGAAGGGGTTACTGTGCTATGCCGATTTATACATGATTTCCAATTCTGATCCTATACAGCCTGCATGCAATTTAACGTGGTCACTGCCATATTTAACCCTTTCCGTCCCAGCGACGTTTGTTTTTAGTTTATTCTAGCTATACTTAGACGATTGTGTGCAGCTTAGGAAGGATCTGTGGTAGTTGACCCTTTCTGTACCGGTGACGTCTTATTCATTTGATTTCTTCAGCTACATTTAGACGATTTTATGAAGCTTAGGCAGGATATATGGTAACTAAAAGGATTCATTGAGATAGTTTGTCGCCTTTGTATGGGTAGACGTCCTTCCTAAGCTAAACACAATCGTCTAATAGTTACCAGAATATAGTGAAAAAGTACATCATCGGAACAGAAGGGGTTAAAAGGGTTTATTGAGGTAGTTCTTCTAAGTTACTGGCTCGCAATCGCTCACCCAGGCAAAAAAAATAAGACCTGCATGGGGTAAAGCGTTTTATAATCGACAAACTAATGGGGTGAAACGTCTTTAGGTCTCCAAACTAATGGACTGAAACAGGGAAGATCCAAAATGCCCCCCCCCCCCATTCGGATCAAATAGGGTTAAAAATTCCAAGGACTTCAAGATTCAAAATATACCTCCCCCTAAAAGAGGCCAAGCCATTCTCAAACAAAAGCAACCACAACCCAACAACGCTTGCATCTCATTATTGGATCTCCGCAAGGTAAAAAAAATGCTCCCTGTCAATACAATGTGGCAACTACATCGGGTTTCATTATTGCCACATCGCACCGGAGAACGATCGGAAAACGGAAATGGTGAACGCGCTTGACGAGTGTATTGGATAACACTTCCCGGGTTTTTTGTTCCGGGGAGTGAATTCGGATAGCGATCAGCTGGTTTTTGCTGTGGTGGTTAGAGGCTTGTTGTTGTTGTTGTTGTTGTTGTTGTTGTTGTTCCCCAGGCTGTCTGACCGAACAGCCCCAAGGTCCCGAGCAAGGCCAAGGCCATAACCAAGCGCCCCCACAGAACCCTCCCAACTTTACCACTAAGAAAGGCCAAGTGACCGAAGCCGCGCTTAGAGGGTATATTAATAAAGTTTAACCCATTCACTCCCATTACGCAATTCTCATCCAAATCTGGTTTTCATTAGACGATTTTCTTTAGTTTGTAATCTACCTATACGACTCAAATGGGTAAACACGATCTCAATCAACCCTCTTTTTATTGATAATGTTTACTGATAATTTATCATAATTTATTGAAAATGGATTGATAATGTTTAACAGGTGGATACTCTACTTTAGATAGATGCTTAACCCATTCAGTACCGGTGATGTCCTCTTTCTTATAATCTGGCTACTATTAGACGATTTTGTTCAGCTTAGGAAGGACGTCTACCCATTCATCAAAAGGCTACAGACTGTCTCAGTTAAGGGGGGATGGTTCACTTTTTGGGCGATTTTTGCATGTATTAATTATTTTTCTAGTTTCCTCCCTAGACCTCCATCAAATTAAAAAAAAACATCCATTAGATCCCCCTTTTAGATTAATTTGTAAATTTTTCGGTAGAAAAATTTCCCGGCCGAAGGCCGGTTCTTCCAACATTACAGGCTCACTATCGTTCGCCAGGGGAAAAATCGACACCTAAATAGCACGAAAGGTTTAAATATTGACGAAAAAATGGGGTGAAAGGTCTTTAAATCGACTAACTAATGAGGCAAACATCTTAACATCTGAAAACTAATGGGGCTAAACATGAGGGAGAAAATGGTCCAGAAAACCGGCCCATCCCCCCTTAACACGTACGTCGCCTGTACAGAAGGCGTTACCTGTAGCACAAAT
>JAVRFV010000501.1:7500-22500 GCA_032716605.1 Paralithodes platypus
TATATAATCTTAAGTGATTTTAAAAGTAATTAAACATTCATAGAAAAAACATCTGCTGACATACTGTTGACAAATTAATTGGTTCGTGGAAAGTTTGACTGGAGAGAGAGATAAAGAGAGAGAGAGAGAGAGAGAGAGAGAGAGAGAGAGAATAATTTCTCATCTCTTGGAATGTTTTTAACACGGAATCCATCATCACAACTAATAGCATATCCTGACGTTAAGAGCCATCAGTGCGGGGTGTAGGGGTGGGAGAGGGGCTGGATGCTTATAGATTTATATACTATATATATATATATATATTATATATATATTATATATAATATATTATATATACCGGTATATATATATATTATATATATATATATTGATAGATAGAGGGGTAGATAGATAGATAGTGTTTTTTAGAAAACGTGTTCATCAATTACAGGACGTAATAGTCAGAAAATAATATTATTTTATTCTATTGTAATATTTTTTTCTATGACGTTCGGGGTGAGTATTTATATTTACGGAGATATTATACGTCGAAAGTTATCGATAGATACAACAAAACAAAAAAAGCGTAACCTAATGGGTAAACACGAATATTTCACAGCTAGCGCAGGGCAGAAAGGCTTATCTTACACGTGGGTAACGAGGTTAGAACATTTGTAAATTCTTTAGGTAGAAAAGTATCCCGGCCGAAGGCCGATTTCTCCTAAAATACAGGCTCCCTATCGCTCGTCAGGCAAAAATCGACACCTAAATTGGGGGAAAGGTTATACAATTGACAAACTAATGGGGCAAGCGTCTTAAAATGTCATAACTAATGGGACTAAGCATGACGGAGAAGGGGGCCCAGAATAACGAAATACTTGCCCTTAACTATAGTTCCGCCCCCAGTACCGGGAACTAACTTTATGGTTCTCATTGAAGTATTAGGGGAATGTCACTCTGGCCCTGAGACTTAAGGGCAGGTGGCCGTATTTATTGACACTTAAGGGCAGGTGGGGGTATTTATTGAGACTTAAGGGCAGGTGGCCGTATTTATTGAGACTTAAGGGCAGGTGGCCGTATTTATTGAGACTTAAGGGCAGGTGGCCGTATTTATTGACACTTAAGGGCAGGTGGGGGTATTTATTGACACTTAAGGGCAGGTGGGGGTATTTATTGACACTTAAGGGCAGGTGGGGGTATTTATTGAGACTTAAGGGCAGGTGGCCGTATTTATTGAGACTTAAGGGCAGGTGGCCGTATTTATTTGATTATTGTATTAAGGGCAGGTGGCCGTATTTATTTGATTATTGTTTTATCTGTTTATAATTTTTTTTAGTTTCCTCGCTAGACCTCCATCAACCTCTAAAAAACACCCCCTAGACCCCCCTTTCTAGATAAATTTGTACATTTTTCGGTAGACAAATATCCCGGCCAAAGGCCGGTTATTCTTAAAATTACAGGCTCGCCAGGAAAAAAATCGACAACTAAATGGCATGAAACTTCTCAATATTGACAAAGAAATGGGACTTAACGTCATAAAATCGCCAAACTAATGGTCCGAACGTCTTAAAATCTAAAAAACAATGGGGTTAAACGCGAGGGAGAAGGGGGCCTGAAAAAGTAGCCCACTCCCTCTTAACTGGGGCCTGGGGTTGACAGGTACGCGCGGATTCAAGAGTTTGGTGGTAACTTTGCTGAGAAATCGTGTGCCTTTGAAAGATAAAGCGCCCGTGCATACACACACACGCACACGCACACACACACACACACACACACACACACACACACACACACACACACACACACACACACACACACACACACACACACACACACACACACACACACACCTACGGAAACTGTGGTGGAATATCAGGCTACGAGTCGCTTAAAACATTTGAAAACAAGAAGATCTGTCACTCCAAACGAAAGCCCTGCAACACACTACAAGGAATTTGCATACGAATTAGCCAAGCCGCTCACCTCTATACCAAACGCATCTTTATCACAATGCAAGTGTCCTACAGCATGGACAACCACAAGCCCGGAATCCCTAGACAATCTACGTCCGATAGCAATCACCCCTATCCCCAGCCTCATCTGTGAGAGTTTCGTGTTCAAGTGGGCATACGCAGATATAGCCCCAGCAATTGACGCACAGCAAATTGGCAATATGAAAGTTTCTTCCACCACACACTGCCTAGTGAGCTGCCTTGACTTCATATATCGCAACCTAGAGAAAAGACAAACATCGGCAGGCCTCACATGCTTCGACTTCAGTAAAGATTTCGACCTGGTAAATCATATAATTATCAGGAAAGCGGCGGAGCTAGGGTTACGCCTGGCTAGCAGACTTCCTCACAAGCCGGCGCCAGGCAGTGCGGTACCAGGGTAAAACATCAGCTACCCTTCCGCTCACATGTGGCGTACCTCAGGGTACAAGAATGGGCCCCCTATGCTTCCTTGTTCTTATCAACGACGATATGAGTGACACAGACATATGGTGGAAATATGTGGATGAGTCGACAATCGGAGTCAGTATTGATAACACCGCCCCCGACTTCAGCATCCTTCACGGCAACGTAAATGGACTTCAGGAGTGGGCTTCAGCAAACGACGTCACCATCAATAGTGATAAAACGGTAGTGATGTAAATCAGTGTAGGTTCGGAGAACATAGAACCACCTTTCATCACACTTGGATCAAACGTCATACGGGTAGTGAACATGTTCAAACTATTAGGGGTTATCATAGACAATAACCTAAACTGGAAGCCCCATATCAATGAAGTAATCAAGGTATCTGGTTTCAAACTATACTTCCTCCGTCGCCTCAAATCACTCGGCGCCCCCTCATCTGATCTCACATATGTGTACTTTCTATTCATTCTGCCAGAATTCACCTATGCCTGCCCAGCGTGGGCCTCTTCACTTACCGGTACTGTAACATACAAAGATAAGTTAGAAAAGGTACAGAAGAGAGCATATAAGATAATCCTTGGTCCCGCATACACACATTATCACGAGGCACTATTATAGTCACTTTGGGCCTAGAATCACTATCCAGCGTGCACATGAACCTCGCCCAGACATTTGGAGAAGAGCTCCTAACCAACCCCCGAGTCCGTCACCTGATCCCTCACCAGTTAAACCCCTTCTGTACAGGCGACATATGTTTAATTTTATTCTAGCTTTATTTAGAGGCTTTTATACAGTTTAAAAAGTATCTGTGGTAGCAAAAAGGGTTAAGTGAGATAGTTCGAAGCCTGTTAATTGCTGGAGACTATATTGAAACTGAATAAAGTCGTCTAATAGGAGCCGGAATAAAGTCGTCTAATAGGAGCCGGAATAATATTTAAAGAAGAACGTCACTGGCACAGAAGGAGTTAAGATGTAACCGAATAGTTCCTGCATTCATTAAGGGGAGGTATTTAGTTTGTTCCCTAGACCTCCATCAAGCTTAAAATTACACCCCCTTGAGTCCCTTTCAAGATATATTTGTACATTTTTCGGTAGAAAAATTTCCCGGCCGAAGGCCGGTTCCTCTTAAATTACAGGCTCGCTATCGCTCGCCAGGATAAAATTGACACCTGAATGGCACGAAAGGTCTTAATATGGGGTGAAAGTTCTTAAAATCGCTAAACTAATGGGGCAAACGTTTCATAATCTCAAAAGCAATGGGGCTAAACATGAGGGAGAAAGGGGTCCAGAAAAAAAAAACTCAAGTGGAGATCTCCCCTTAAAGCCCTCTGAAGTCTGCGGGTAATGTCTCTTTTTTTATCAGCAGACTCGGGCTAGTTTTTGTCCCCGTAAACTTTTCTTCTCCGAGACCGATCGTTGGGTTTGTGGTATTGGGGAGGTTGTTGTATTGAGGAGGTTGTTGTAAGCTGGGGAAAGAAAAGCACAATCTCGCTTTTATTGTTTACATTCATAAATGATCCACTAATATACTAGATTAGGTTAGGTTTTTGGTTAGGTTATAGGTCTCAAATATATTGTTCAATGTTTCTTAGTAAATAGGCATCTGAAAAACAGGTCTCCCCGCTGCACAGGATCTTATCAATATTTTCACTACGGAGGTTCATTCGTCGTGTTCGAGGCTTCATAACGGACCAGCATTGTTTTAGAGTGTACAGTCGTATCCTAACTGATGGTCATTTCTATATTAAGGGGGGTCATCGGCTTTTTTTTATCTGTCTTTCCTTTTCTCTCTTTCCCTGGCTTGTATCCATTCGGCCCCATTTGGCCCCATTTGGCCCCATTCGGCCAACTGTTTTAAGACGTTTATCCCCATCCAGGTGTCGATTTCTTCCTGGCGAGCGATAGCGAGCCAGCATTGTATGGAGATTTTTTTTTTGCAAAGTTCCCATCAAAATTACTGTTATTTTTAAGGTTTTGTAGTGAAATATGGTGCTAATTATATAAATTCGATCTTAATATAATGCAGAGACATAGTAGTTTTAATTTGTTTTTCCATTAAGTATCGATAAATTACCTTCTAAAGGGTTCAATTTATCGTCAGCTGAAAAGAAACAAGAGGAGTTGACAGAGAGGAAATACGGTCAATATACAGGAGACGCAACAATATAGGTAGCACATTTGTAATGGTAGTTTTGGGTTCCTATCATCATATGCTTCATTTCTATATACTTTTTATCCCCAGGGAAAAACAAAAAAAAATCTTGGAATTTTTCATTTTTTTTTTCTTGGGATTGTTTTGTTTTGGTCATTAACCTAACCAAAAAACCTAACCTAACCTAACCAAATAGCCCCCAAATACATTTAGGTTAGGTTAGGTTAGGTTAGGTTTTTTGGTTAGGTTAATGAAAAAAAAAAAATCCCAAGAAAATAAATGAAAAATCCCACGATTTTTTTTTTTCCCCGGCGATAAAAAGTATATAGAAATGAAGCATATGATGATAGGAACCCAAAACTACCATTATAAATTTGTTACCTATATTGTTGCGTCTCCTGTATATTTACCAAATATATATACTTGTAAGAATCGTCCCCGGTGTAAAACTGGATTGTTTATCCAATATTCCCGTGGCGTGTCATCTTTAAGCGGCCTCACAGACCAGAGTTGTAGGTTAGGTTTTCAGCGCACTTGTATCTCTCTTCCCCGCATTTGTTTCCCCGCGGTAGGAGTGTCATCTTTAAGGGGACGTTATTTTACTTACGTATTTTATGTTATATTATTATCAGTATATATATTATTATCAGTATATATATTTAATGTTATATTATTATCAGTATATATATTTTATGTTATATTATTATCAGTATATATATTTTATGTTATATTATTATCAGTATATATATTGTTATAATGTTATATATATATCAGTATATTATTATCAGTATATATATTTGTTATAATGTTATATTATTATCAGTATATATATATTTTAATGTTATATTATTATCAGTATATATATTTAATGTTATATTATTATCAGTATATATATTTTAATGTTATATTATTATCAGTATATATATTTTATGTTATATTATTATCAGTATATATATTTAATGTTATATTATTATCAGTATATATATTTGTTTTAGTTTGCTCCCTAGACATCAATCAAGCTTAATTAAAAACACCCCAAAGACCCCCCTCCCCCCCCCCCCCCCCCCTTCGAGATAAATGTTAAAAAAAATTGGTTGAAAAATGTCAGGCTCGTTATCGCTCGCCAGGAAAAAAATCGACACCTAAATGGCACGAAAGGTCTTAATATTGACAAAGAAATGGGCGAGAGTCTAAAAATGTGAAAGCTAATGGGGCTAAACATGAAGGAGAAGGGAGTTCCGGAAGATACAAATACTTCCCCTTTAAGGGGAGTGACCTGTTTTTGTTCTGACCTTTTCTATCTTTCTCTGGCTTGTATCCATTTGGCCCCATTCAGCCTACTGTTTTAAGACGTTTATCCCCATCCAGGTATAAAAATTTTACTGGTGAGCGGTATCGAGCCAGCATATTTTTTTATTTTTGTTTGACAGCAGGCTAAATTTGTACATTCTTCGATAGAAAAATTTCTCCGGCGAAGCCGGATTTCTTCATATAATGCTGGCTCGCTATCGCTCGCCTGGAAGAAATCGACACCTAGATGGGGATAAACGTCTTAAAATAGTTGGCTGAATGGGGCCGAATGGATACAAGCCAGAGAAAGAGAGAAAAGGACAGAAATAACAAAAAGCAGGTCACCTCCCTTAAAGCGGTCCCTGGGATGATACTTTATCGTCTTGTTGTTCCTCCTTGGTACAATAAAGGAGGTGTAGTACGTCACACCAGCGTTTTTCCCGGCAATTTTCGATGAGCAAGTTTTGTCTCTTTATATTTTGAGTTTTGTTTACACTGGTATCGGGAACTAGATTGGCGGTAGATTATATTAGGTGGCAGATATCTGATGTGACTTGAGATTTTAAGCCTGTCAGACTACAATTGCTCCTAAAAATTGACGGAAAATCGCTCGTGTGACACCGCCCTTACACCCCTAATACCCTAAAAACAGTGTTATGGAGTATGATCTTTAAAATCAAGTAATGCCCCTTGAGAAAAACCACCCGGGATTCGAACCCTGGTTAGCGCGAGTGCCTGTTGATCACAAGGTACAGGGTTCGAATCCCGGGTGGTTTGCATGAGGTTGTGGAGTAAGGTTAGGGTTTTTGTTATCACTCTATTATATACCACTTCCCCGCACCCTCCTGAGTGTCACCTTTAAGCTGCAGTGTTGTGGAATCGGGTTATATTCCGGCCTTTGAAGAGGAGGAGGTGGTGGAGGAAGAGCGGGGTGGGAGGGAGGGAGGGAGGGAGAATTTTCTGGGAGGAACAAAGAGTGGCATTTTCACGAACGATTGCCTTCCAGATACAACAAGCTCTCCTGCCCGACTACTCCCACTCCCCCCCCCCCCCCCCCCCCACACACACACACACACACGCACATAAACAAGCACGGGAAAGGATAGACACACGTACACACACACACACACACACACACACACACACACACACACACACACACGCGCAAACAGGCACATATCACACACGCCTACACATGCACGTAAGTTATGCACATACATATACACATACACACAAATATTCACATTCACATCCAAACAGAAGGACACTTACACAATGAAACTTCACACACACACGCGCAAACAGGCACATATCACACACGCCTACACATGCACGTAAGTTATGCACATACATATACACATACACACAAATATTCACATTCACATCCAAACAGAAGGACACTTACACAATGAAACTACACACACACACACACACACACACACACACACACACACACACACACACACACACACACACACACACACACACACACACACACACACACACACACACACACACACACACACACAAACGTTTCCAGTTCCACCACAAACGTTCCCGCCCTCTGAGAAACGTTGTAAAGAAAGATGAGAAGACGAGACTAATAGAGTGAAGAGAAAATGTTCGCGCTCAGGTGGTGCAAGAGAGAGAGAAAAAAAATTGGTTAGAACGAGGGAAAGATATGAGAGAAAAATTAGGCCGATATTAACGCTTTCATTAAGGGGGGTCACCGGCTTTTTTGTATCTTTCTTGCCTTTTCTCTCTTTCCCTGGCTTATATCCATTCGACCCCATTCAGCCAACTGTTTTAAGACGTGTATCCCCATCCAGGTGTCGATTTCTTCCTGGCGAGCGATAGCGAACCAGCATTGTATGGAGAAATCCGGCTTAAATTTTCTATCGAAAAATGTACAAATTTAGCTTGCTGTCAAAACAAAAATACATATATGCTGGCTCGCTACCGCTCGCCAGGAAAATATTGACACCTGGATGGGTGTAAACGTCTTAAAAGAGTAGGCTGAATGGGGCCGAATAGACACAAGCCAAAGAGAGAGGGAGAGAATGAGAAAACAAAGCGAGGTGGGCTCCCTTAATCCATTATGCACCAGCGATGTCTTATATATTATAATTTTGCTATATTTAGACGATTTTGAGAAGTTTAAGAAGGATTTACGATGGTATAAAGGGTTAAGTGAGATAGCTCGAAGCCTGTTAGTTGCTGGAGACCCTTTGAAAACTTAATAAACTCGTCTAACAGTAGCCAGAATAAAGTTAAAAGGACGGCACCGGTACTGAAGGGGTTAAAGTGTCCATAACAATATACCCTTATTAATACCACAGACCCTTCCTAAGCTGCATAAAATCATCGATCTATAGTTGGAATGATATTATACCAGACGTCGCTGGGACAGAAAGGATTAAATAACCTAAGGAAAACCCCCTGCCAGAATAGCCTCGACTGCAATTACCTTGCAATCTTGATTAAGGGGGGTCACCTGTTTTTTTGTTTTCTCGTTCTCTCCTTTTCCCTCTTTCTCTGGCTTGTATCCATTCGGCCCCATTCAGCCAACTGTTTTAAGATGTTTATTCCCATCTAGGTATCGATTTCTTCCTGGCGAGCGATAGAGAACCAGCAGGAGAAATCCGGCTTCACCGGAGACATTTTTCTATCGAAAAATTTACAAATTTAGCTTGCTGTCAAAACAAATATATATACAGTATATGCTGGCTCGCTACAGCTCGCCAGGAAAATATTGACACCTGGATGGGGGTAAACGTCTTAAGTAAAACAGTAGGCTGAATGGGGCGGAATGGATACAAGCCAAAGAGAGAGGGAGAGAAAGAGAAAACAAGCGAGGTGGGCCCCCTAATCCGATAAACCTGATGGGAATTTTACGGTGAATGGCGAGATGAGAAAAGGACCGTGATGATAATAAATGATGGCGTGTGTTATAATGGTGGTGATATTACCGGAACGAATAGGGTAGGGAGAGTAAGGCTGAATAATACGGAATATTGATGAATAATACGGAATAATACGGAAAAGTGCTGAAAAATACTGAAAATATACTGAGAAAATACTGAATACTTCTGAATAATACTGAATGATATTTTAATAATATTGAATAATACGGAATAATGCTGAATAATACTGAACAATACGGTAAAATACAGAATATACTGAATAATACGGAATAATGTTGAATAGTACTGCATATCACTGAATAATGCTGAATAATACGGAATAAGATCAAAATTGCTCAAATATAATTGCAACAGAGTGTTCGTGTGACACTCCATTAACTCTATAAACTAACTGAGGGATAACAATGGCTTGAATTAAGTTGATTCGGGCTAATAATCAGCCGTATTCGCTTGATTATAATTACGGGAATTAATGGCAGTCCTAGAAACCATCGTAGGAAGTTAGATAGACAACATTACATTGAGGCCGGATATTCAACATTGAACTTCGGACTTTGCAGAACCAATTAAGGGAGCCCACCTTGTTTTTTTTTGTTTTTTTCTCTCTCTCCCTCTTCCTCTGGGTTGTATTCATTCGGACCCATTCAACCTACTGTTTAAGGGGAGGTATTTACTTTGTTCCCTAGACCTCCATCAAGCTTAAAATTATACCCCCTTGAGTCCCTTTCAAGATAAATTTGTAAATTTTTCGGTAGAAAAATGTCCCGGCCGAAGGCCGGTTCCTCTTAAATTACAGGCTCGCTATCGCTCGCCAGGATAAAATCGACATCTGAATGGCACGAAAGGTCTTAATATGGGGTGAAAGTTCTTAAAATCGCTAAACTAATGGGGCGAACGTTTTATAATATCAAAAGCAATGGGGCTAAACATGAGGGAAAAAGGGGTCAAGAAAAACATCCCTTAAGTGGAAATCTCCCCTTAAAGACGTTTATCCTCATTTAGGTGTCGATTATTTCCAGGCAAGCGGTAGCGAGCCAGCATATATTATACTGTGTATGTATACTGTGTATGTATACTGTATATGTATACTGTATATGTATACTGTATATGTATACTGTATATGTATACTGTATATGTATACTGTATATGTATACTGTTTTGACAGCAGGCTAAATTTGTACATTTTTTCGATAGAAAAATGTCTCCGGCGAAGCCGGTTTTCTCCATACAATGCTGGCTCGCTATCGCTCGCCAGGAAAAGATCGACACCTGTATGGGGATAAATGTCTTAAAACAGTAGGCTGAATGGGGCCGAATGGATACAAGCCAGAGAAAGAGAGAAAATGAGAGGAAAACAAAAGTTCACCCCAATTAAGCTACCCCACAGTTAAATAAGCGCTTCTCTACCATTCCGTAATTGTCATCATATTCTGGTTACCCTTAGACGATTGTCATCATATTCTGGTTACCCTTAGACGATTGTCATCATATTCTGGTTACCCTTAGACGATTGTCATCATATTCTGGTTACCCTTAGACGATTGTCATCATATTCTGGTTACCCTTAGACGATTGTCATATTCTGGTTACCCTTAGACGATTGCCATCATATTCTGGTTACCCTTAGACTATTGCCATCATATTCTGGTTACCCTTAGACGATTGTCATCATATTCTGGTTACCCTTAGACGATTGTCATCATATTCTGGTTACCCTTAGACGATTTCCTTTAGTTTATAATCTACCTGTACGACCTTAAGGGCAGATTTCCACTTGAGGGATTTTTTTCTTGACCCCTTTCTCCTTCATGTTTAGCCCCATTGCTTTTGATATTATAAAACGTTTGCCCCATTAGTTTAGCGATTTTAAGAACTTTCACCCCATATTAAGACCTTTCGTGCAATTCAGGTGTCGATTTTATCCTGGCGAGCGATAGCGAGCCTGTAATTTAAGAGGAACCGTCCTTCGGCCGGGACATTTTTCTACCGAAAAATGTACAAATTTATCTTGAAAGGGACTCAAGGGGGTGTAATTTTAAGCTTGATGGAGATCTAGGGAACAAACTAAATACCTCCCCTTAAAGCCCATTCAGTATCGGGGACGTCCTTTTATATCCTATTTGGGCAACGGTTAGACGATTTGATTCAGCTTAGGAAGGACCTCTAGCCATAATAATAATAATAATAAGGCTGCTTCCAACGATCTCAACCCACCCTTCTTCTAACTACCGCAGATCCTTCCTAAGCTCTGTAATATCGTCTAAGATAAAGCTAGACTGAAATATATCACACGTCGCTGGTTCTCAAAGGGTTGGAGACCATTGTTGTATTGGTATCGACAACTACACTGCAGATAGATAGGTAGATAGATAGATAAATAGATAGGTAGGTAGATAGATAGGTAGATAGATAGATAGATAGATAGAATATTTTAGGTGTCAGAATAATTACCGTAGATCCATATCGTTCAGAAGCTAGCAGGTCAGATCCGGGAAAAGCGCTTGTTTAAACTCATTCAGTACCGGTGACGTCCATTTCATCATATTCTGGCAACTATTAGACCATTTTATTCAGCTTAGGAAGGACGTCTACCCATTAAAAGGCTACAGACTATTTTAATTAATCCTTTTAGCTACCATATATCCTTCCTACCATCTGGGTGGATGGGACTCGTTAGCCTTGGTCGGCAACTCATCTAGGGGAGACAACCTTATACAAATCCGGGTGGATGGGACTCGTCAGCCTTGGTTGGCAACCTGTCTAGGGGAGTAAACCTGATACAAATCCGTACTGCTTACATAAGGGTAAGGCAGGTTAGTGGATGGATTAGCCGAACACCACTGTAGAAAAATAGTGCTAACAAGATACACAGAGGGCCTCAAAGTCGGACGGATCCTAAATTGAGTGGTCAATCCTGTAAGTCCTTCACAAAACTGGCTCGGGTTGTCCCTCTCACAGGGAATAGGTCCGCTTGGGGGTATTGTGTGTATGGCCACCCTCGTAAGGGGAGTAAGGCGTCCGGCAATAGATAGATAGATAGATATCCTTCCTAAGTTTCATAAAATCGTCGAAGTGTACAGTAGTTGAAATCAAATAAATAACGCGACACCGGTACTGAACGGGTTAAATCGGCCATATCCTAGCAAAGAGACAATCCATGAAAAGTATATAATTATATATATATATATATATATATATATATATATACACAGTATATATTAGCAGCATTTTCAGACTCATTTACATTGTTATATGTTGACTATTTTCAGTAGTCAGAGATATTCAAAATTTGTATCATGTAATATTCAGAAACATTGGTAATTAAGAAAACTGTTACTAATTATGTTCTTTTCTCCTTCGACAGGTAAGTGTGCTGAGACATTGGGAAGAATTCGTATGATAGCCGTAGCCTCAGGTAAGGTCAATCAAAGGTCTAATTCGTGAGGCGTCATGTTCTATATTTTTATTTATTTTTTGTTTTTCTTCTATATTCCAACTACTCCCTCTCGGGCATAGGCTGTATATAGTATGATCAAGTAAGTTAGGATAATTATAATTCACTATAGTAAATATAACTCACGATAGGTGACTTTTTAAGGTAACTGCAAGATCAGGAATATGAGAAATATGAACTCCGGTAGGGTGCGGAGATTGTAGGCACCTATCGAGCAGGGGAGGCCACATAGGCATATGATAAGGAGTTGCTGGAACTCCTGTTTCGTTTGCCTGGCTTCCCCCACTGCTTTTGTTTTTGCCTCACTTACACAGAGAGTAATCCAGCTAACTCTCTCAACACCTGTGCACCCTATTCATTTCACTACACTTATACAACAAAATTATTTAACGTAGGTTGCATTTGAATATCTTGCAGTCCTTGATTTTTTTTTTTTTTTTGTGGGGCACCTTGTTACAGGCACCTTTGCCTTTTGGTTCCTTCCTACACATATACAAATATAAGGTACATTTTTAGGATAGCTGTAGGAACAGGCAAGGAATAATAGCTACAACTCACGGTAGGTAGTGTTTTTAGGCTACCTGTAATATCAGGTATGGTGAACTAATTATTATAGTTTCTGATGATATCAACATACAATGAAGAAAGGGGTCATCGTACACTGAGAGGAGGATTAATGGTTTGGGTATAATTGTGTTGCTTCGTCAATTGATGGATAGTGAAGTCTGTCTGATCCCAACTGGTCGTTTGTTTGCTGCCATCATTAATCCATTTAGTTGTTATTCGTTCCTCCTTTTGATTTACCTCCTCCTGTTTATCGTCATCTGTTTCTTAGTCCTCATCCATGTTTATTCAATTATCTCTCCTATATGTTTCTTGTCATATTTTCTCTTTTGATGGTTAATTTTGTTTTCCCATTTCGGGCTCTGTCTCGAGTCGGCCACCTTAGTATATACATACTGTACATACTTCTTTTCCTTCTCTTCTTCCGTTTCCGCCTCCACCATCTCTTCCTTCTCCTTTCCTTTCCTAGCTTTCTTTACCTTTCATCTCTCTCTTCCTCCCCTCCTCTTCTTTTCCTCTCCTTCCTCCTCCTCCCCCCCCCCCCCCCCCCCCAGATTCAAGGTACTGTATACTGTATATTGCTAGAACTCCTGTTTTATTTGTCTGGCTTCCCCCACTGTTTCTATTCGTGCCTCACCTACACAGAGAGCAATCCCAGATAACTCGCAAACACTTCCTTCAGAAAAAGCAACCATGGTATCTCCCCCTTAATCCTTCCTTCTCTGTCTCCTCCTCTTCCTCTGCCTTATCCTCCTCTGCCTCCTTCTCCTCCTCTGCTGCTTCCTCCTCTGCTGCTTCCTCCTCTGCTGCTTCCTCCTCTGCCTCTTCCTCCTCTGCCTCCTCTTCCTCTACTTCTTCTTCCTCCTCTGCTTCTTCCTCCTCTGCCTCTTCCTCCTCTCCCTCTACTTCTTCTTCCTCCACCCAAAGTATAATTATCCTCTTAGCTATCTGACCACAACCTTAATTTAATCCTTCGCTGCATCCTCCTCCTCCTCCATCCACTCCTCTCTCTCCTCCTCCACTTAGCAAATAACCCCTAATGAACAGCTTCTTTCAGAATAACGTGCAACGAAGTGTCAACGCATACCGCAATGTATATTGATATTCATACACCTGTTCCCTTTCAGAATTGTAGTAATAGAATTAGCTTAGATTACAAATCAACTTAATTTTCTCCGTCCTATCCGAAATTCCGTGTCGGGTTTTCCATACTAATTGGTATTTGTCCAACTGTTTCCATGCCACTATTAGCTGGAGGGACTGGTGGGTGGGGAGGAGCCTTCTTCTTTATCCTTTTCTCTACCTCGTAGTCAGTAACTGCCCCGTAAGGACCAATAGGTCTGTTGCAGTTTGTACTCCTTTGTATTCTTCTTCCTCCTCCTCCTCCTGTTCTTCTCTTTCTGCTCTGCCTAATCCCCTTCCTCCTCCTCCTTCTCTCACCCCGCCCCCCCAAAAAACAAACAAACAAAACAAACAAACAAACAAACAAACACATAAAATAAATCCAGGCAGATATATCCCCTTGGCTTTTAACCCCCACCTTGAGTTAATCCTTCGTCTCCCTCTCCTCCTTTTCCTTCCCTCCTCCTCTTACTCCTTTTATTTTTATTCTTTTCCTCTTCCTTCTCCTCCCCTTCCTCTTCGTCTCCCTCTCCTCCCATTCCTCTTCGTCTCCCTCTCCTCCCATTCCTCTTCGTCTCCCTCTCCTCCCCTTCCTCTTCGTCTCCCTCTCTGCCTTTGCCTTCCCTCTTCCTCCTCCTCCTGCTCCTTTTCTTCTCATTCTTTTCCTCTTCTTTCATCTCCCCTTCGTCTCCCTTTCCTCCTCCTTCTACTCCTTTTCTATGTGTTCTTATTCTTTTCCTCTTCCTTCTCATCTCCCCACGGGGGCCCCCCCCCCCCCCCTAAACCAGATTCTAGATATATGTATCCCCTTAGCTGTCTGACCCAAACCTTGATTTAATCCAGCGCATCCTCCTCCACTTCCTCTTCATTCTCATGTTCTTTCTCTTTTGTCTTAGTTTATTGTGTATTTCTTTGTTATTTTCTTGGTACTGTTTTTCTTTTGTTCATTTTCTTTACCCTTTCCTCCTCCTCCTTCGTTTATTGTGTCTTTCTTTGTTCTTTTCTTCGTACTCTCGTTCTTCTTTCGTTCCTCTTTCTTTTCCTCTTCTTCCTCCTCCTCCTCTTCCTCCTCCTCTTCCTCTTCCTCTTCCTCCT
>JAVRFV010000502.1:0-25978 GCA_032716605.1 Paralithodes platypus
GACTTTGCTCTGGAGGAGTATTTGGGGAACGGTACATGCATCATATGTATTTAAATTTACCAGCAGAAATTAATTTGTATATAGAATAATCAAAATAGGGACAATTGAAACTAGTAACCTCCTCCAGGGCAATTTCAGATTTTGCGAAGCAACATACACCTCCTTTAGGTCTGAAATTTTGGAGCAGTTGATAACCTGGAAAATTAAATCTAGACGTGTCAGATGTGGATGTTACTTGAGTCTCTGTCAAAAAAAGGAGAGTAGGGGATTCTGCTTGAAGAAATTGGTGTACAGACATGTACTTAACCTTTAACTGTCTTGATGGTGTACTGGTTATAGTGTTTAAGATCTGTATGTGGTAACCCAGGTTAGAATCCCGGGAAGATCACTTGCTTTCTTTAGTTTCATTGGGAGGTGTTTGGTTTTGGGAGTAAAATAAATAAAATACATTATTTATATATATATATAATTATATATATATATATATATATATATATATATATATATATATATATATATATATATATATATATATATATTTTCTTTAATACATACGAGGTTGAAAGAAATGGCAATTACTGCGTTGGAAATTTTATTATTCAAAGTTTCCAGGTCTCTGATGAGTTTTCGCTGGGTGGCAGGAAGTAGATGAAGGAGATGAGCAAAATTCATGGCGGTACAGGGTTACATAAATGTAAATGATGATAAAGGATATACGACGCATTTCACTGGACAACCAGCATTATCAAGTAAGGATGGAATGATATCAAAGGTAAACAAGAAGGGTATATATAGAGGGTGGAGGATCAGAGGAGGCGAAAAACAAGGGGCAAAAGTCTACTATTGGTGGAGGGGTATTCTGGAAAAGAGAAAGGGGGGAACCGCTTCATGCATGCGCACTGGATGCGGGATGGTGGTCGGTTGGTGGGGTCGAAGCTGATTGGCTGCGTGGCCTAAGTTGTGTGGCGCCTGCGGAAGACGAAGCTGAAGGAGGTAGCGCGGGGGCTGCGTCAAGGGCACCGGGGGGCGAGGGGGGGGTGTTAGGTCCTGTAGGAAAGTGCCTTTTGGCAGAAGGAAGGATCTGAAGGTCCAGAGTTTGGTTGTTAATGTTGGGATGTAAGGCTTGGATATATAAAGCTTCGAGTATAGGTAATCTCCTTGGGTCACTTTCTTTATCGAGTATGGTGGTGTGTTTCTCTAACTCGTTGCGTGTGAGGTGAGGGTGGTTAGGGGTGAGATAGTGGTCTTTGATGGCTCCAGCCTGAAGGTGAAGAGTTAGCCGACGTGAAAGACGAGTCTGCGTCATACCAATATAGGAATGAGGTCCACAGTCCTCATAATTACAGGTATGTTGGTAAATGACGTGATCGTCGGTCATCGGCCTCTTTATCTTGGTGGAGGCTGGTTTGTTGCGGAGAACGAGGTTGGAGGTCTTGGGGGATTTGTAATAAATTATTAATTTGATTTTGTTTTCCGGGTTGGTTGGGTGGACATGCTTGGAGATTATTTCTTTTAAGACGGCCTCGTATTTTGTGTTTAGAGGACATGTAATTGCGGTAGAAGATCTTATGTTCATTGGGGGGGTCAATGTTGGGAGGGCTTTGGGTGTACCATTTTTCAAGATGGTGGTTGATGGTGCTGGAGATGTCGGAGTAGGAGTATCGTTATTTACTAAAACTTGGGATAGTCTTTCTAGTTCCTGGTGGGTGTCGGCCCAGGTAGAGCAGTGCGTGAGGGCTCTCCTAACATAGGCGAAGATGGAGGATAGAAGATAACGGCGGGGGCATTCACTATCGCCGTGGAGGCATTGTCCTGTGTTAGTTGGTTTAATGTAGACCGTGGATTGAACCCATGGTCGCTCAGAGCTACGAGGATGTCGAGGAAGGGGAGTTGTCTATTGTTAGATTTTTGAAAGGTGAAGTTAAGTACGGAGGAGGTCATGAAGCGACGCTGGAGTTCCTGTAGTTCGTGGAGGTCCTTGATTTGCACGAAGATGTCATCCACGTATCTACAGTAGACGGCGGGTCGTTGGGCAGCTAGGAGCTTTTCCTCGATGGTACCCATGAAAAAGTTCGCAAAAAGAACTCCTAGAGGGCTGCCCATCGCCACACCGTCTATCTGCTTGTACATGTTGCCCCGGGGGCAAAGAAAGGGGGCCTCCTTGGTACATAGCTCCAGTAGTGTTTTCAGGGCCTTCTCCGGGATGTCCAATTTTGGTGTATCAGGGCAATGATAAATTCGACGGTTCCCCCCTTTCTCTTTTCCAGAATACCCCTCCACCAATAGTAGACTTTTGCCCCTTGTTTTTCGCCTCCTCTGATCCTCCACCCTCTATATATACCCTTCCTGTTTACCTTTTATATCATTCCATCCTTACTTGATAATGCTGGTTGTCCAGTGAAACGCGTCGTATATCCTGTATCATCATTTACATTTATGTAACCCTGTACCACCATGAATTTTGCTCATCTCCTTCATCTACTTCCTGCCACCCAGCGAAAACTCATCAGAGACCTGGAAACTTTGAATAATAAAATTTCCAACACAGAAATTGCCATTTCTTTCAACCTCGTATGTATTAAAGAAAATGTATTACCTGGCTATATATATATATACTGTATATATATATACTGTATATATATATATATATATATATATATATATATTCTGACATACGGAGCCCTGTATGTTAATTTAAGAGTTAGAATTAGAGTTCAAGGAGCCAAACTACCCAAGTGGTGAAGCAGACTAGCGAGCGAACGAGCGAGTGGGCAAACCATCTCGCCCCATCCCAGCTCGCCCCATACCTCGATGACCGATGCTATGACGTATGACCGACGCCAGGAGCTGTGAGTGGACGACACCTGTTATGTGATTCGAGGAGCTATGATTGGAGCGCGGCACCATCACTCGCCTCCGGATTCGTTCCTACACCATCATTGGTTGGTATATAAGACCCGAGTTGTGGGCATTCAAGCAGTCTCATTTGGAGTGGGGAAGGTGAACTTGCAGCTGGAGGAAGACGGGGTCAACTATTATACTGGGATTGTGACTCTCAGTCAGATTATATAAATGTGTGTTAAGTGTGTTCGGTTTGTGTAAACACTGACGTTATGTTGGTTAGTGAGATATGTGCTTGGGAATTAACGTGATGTGTTTAATGTGTGTAATGTGTTTACCTATTTGATTGGGAATTAACGTGAACACTACTATGATGTGTTTAACTATTTGATTGCGAATTAACGTTAACGCTACTATTTATGTACTTAACTATTTGATTGGGAATTAACGTTAACGCTATTATTATGTACTTAACTATTTTAGTTGACTAACTTATGGACTAAAGCAACTCTTTAAGTAATTGGGTTATGATGAAAGTAATACTATTCTTTTAGATTAATACTTACGAGTTCTTTCATTCCTTTGAATTAAGCTTACAGTGCGTAATGGTGCTTAGTAAGGTGATCCTATTGTCTCGTATCAGTAATATCGCCTTAGACTAAACATGGCTGTGTTAATATTACTTCTAGTGATTTCCTAAGCTGAAGAAAATTCTTTTGCTTCAAAATAGAATATTTTGCTTTTCATATTATTTGAGTGGACCTGAATCGAAGCTATGAAACGATCCTGTAACTTTATTTGCGCATAATCAAAGCTCAATGGTTCGTGGTTAAGAAATAAATTTAACTAATGATTAAATAGATATCTAACTTTTTATGTGACTTTGATATTACTCCTGTTGATAATAAGAATATAATACTATTAACGTAAGACACGGACCAATAATAATTACATTAAATATACACAAAAGAACATATTAGAAAAATATATATCCACTTCAAAAAGGGTAAGAGACCGAAATATTCTTACTGAATATTTATCTTTCATACTTTTTATAAATTAATAGTCCTTCGTTAGCTATAACTTATTCGGTTCATAACCATAGCCTACTAAGCATCGGTTAAATAATAATTCTTTATAAATACTACATGACTTTAATTAGTTTCAGTATTTTTATAATTAAAGAGTATAAGTCAATAAAGGATACTAAGTCCTAAGATCCAAAAGGAAAGGAAGCAACAACAGGAAATTATTTTATTAGCTTTAACTTTTGATTTGCCTTCAGCTGACTGATACCTTAATATATATCTCTGTGCTATCTAGATTCATCAAGTTAACCACTTGAGGATCAAGATACGTAACAGAAGAGTGGCGACCTCGCCAGGATTCGTTTCATACAGTTTCACTCAGTTTCATTAACGTTTCACTACTTAAAAATCAAATATTAATCATGCCTCAACTAATTATAACGAAGATGCTCGAGTTTTCATAGAATCAGAACCCACATCCCCTGATATTGACTGTCAGTCAAAATCTGAACTGAAAGTGCTTGCCTCACCTCTCCAATTATCTGTCTCAAACATGTCTAAAGTAGAGGTGGCTCAGACCATAAAAACCCACCTGTTCCCTGTAGAAGGCGGGGAGGGTGACGGAGCAGTTGGTGGGATCCCTAGAAAACGTAGCCAACTTGATGAACAATTGCCACCTGGTTTGACCGGTGATCAAATATTAGAACTAGCTAGAATAAAAGCAACGACCGAACAAGCCAACGCAAGTATAGAACTAGCCAGAATAAATGCCAGAGCAACGACCGAACAATATGAATATCAATATCGTACGGCTCAACTAAATGTCAATACAAATGCTCCTGTAATTGCTCCCCCTCTGGGATTAAACTATGACTAGTGTCATTCCACCTTTCGCCGAGGATAATGTGCAGGATTTCTTTGTTTTGTTTGAGGAAGTTGCTGGAGGTATGAAGTGGACAAGAGATCAATGGCCTTTTATGTTACAAACTGTTTTGACAGGGCAGGCTCGAGCCACGTATTTGTCAGAAGTAGCAGACGTTAGGCAGCATAATGATAATCTCAAAGAAACTATCCTAAAAACCTATCCATTGCAGCCTGAGGCTTACAGGCAATCGTTCCGTAAAAACCAGAAGAAAGTAGAAGAAACCCATAAGGTATGTGCCAGGACCATGACTAAAACTTTCAATCATTGGGTCAAGAGTAAGAAAGTCACAAGCTACAACGATCTGAAGGAGTTGGTCCTGTTAGAAAATTTCCTATGGAAAATTGATTCTTCTGTATCCTATCATTTAAAGGGGAAAAAGGTAGATTGTCTTGCCGACGCCGCTGACATGGCTGACACATACGTGCTCAACAACAAATTTCGTGGAAAGAAGCCCTACGATAATTCTAGTTCTAATTTTTAAGTATCCCTATCACAAATCTGACAGGCCCAGTCACAAGCCTATAACGTCTTCCCCAGCTAGCCAAAATAGATTGTTCCCACAACTAAAAATGCGACTCAGGGCAATGGTAACAGAGGTGGGCCCCAAACTAATAGTAATGCTCAAAGAGGGAACGTTCCCGTATCCCCTAAAGTATGTACTTTTTGTGGCATGAGAGGCCACCTAGCTTATCAGTGCTGGGCCAAGGAAAAAACGGAGAGATCGGGGCAGACAGTTGCCGCCGTATCTCAAATTCCATGTGTGCCTTTAATGCAGGACTCCCGACAGAAGGAGTACCTAGCACCAAAAGTTCCTTTAATGCAAGACATCGACAGAAGGAGTACCTAGCAGCTAACGTAAATCATCTAGACAGGGGTGTAGTAGAATGTGTGGTGCAACCCACAAGGGTTAAACCAATAATAATTTCGCCATCAGTGCAGGACAGTTACCGTCCCTTTATTTCATCTGGCAACGTGAGCTTAAATGGTTGCATGCATGAGGTAAAAATTCTGAGAGACACAGGTTCTTACTAGCACCCTCATGGTGAATCCTTACACTGAGTGCCCACCTGGCGAACCAGTTGTAATGAGAGGTGCTGGAGGCCAGTTTTATGCATACTTGGTAAAAGGCGAAATTGAATGTGAGTTACTACAGGGTGAGGCCACCATAGCTTTGTGTAGGTCCCAAGATATCCCTGTGCCTGGGGTACACTCCTTTTGGGAATGATGTAGCAGGTGAGAAGGTCAGACCAGAAGAGATTTTGTCAGTGTTGACTGTTAACGAGCCACTAAACGGTGAGCTCGAGAAGGAGTGCCAACTGTTTTCCCTGTGTGTGCTGACACACGTTCAATGTCTCAAGTAGCAGTTCCCTCAGACAGAAATGTACCGAATGTAAGAGTTGATGAAAGGGATGATGAGAGTGTGAATGATGCTCCAACTGTGCCTGATGATGTGACTGAGGTGGATTTATCTGACACCTTTATGGCTCATCTTGACCCTAAAGATGACTATGAAACCCCTCCAAATTGTCCTAGCGGCCTGGTAGAGCTACAGAGAGATGATCGTGAATGCAAGGAGTTAGCTGCCAGGTCCGTGAGTGAAGAGGAATGCGAGAAGGAGGGTGGTGAATGTTTCTACCTCAAAGGAGGAGTATTGTGGCGAAGATGGAGAGCGCCACACAGACCAATCGATGACGGGGCTTGGGACGTCCATCAAGGAGTAGTCCCCAAACCTTGTCGTAGAGATATAATGGAAATGGCACATTGTATACCATTGGCAGGACACCTAGGTGTGAGAAAAACTCTAGACAGAATCAGAGCCCACTTTTACTGGCCAGGAATGCGTGCAGATGTAGTGGAGTGTTGTATAGTGTGTCACACTTGCCAGATGACAGGAAAACCCAATCAGAAGGTGCCTGTACATCCTTGGTGCCCTTGCCGTTTTCGAGAATCCTTTGACTCGGGTGGTAGTGGACATTGTAGGCCCATTGCCTAAGAATACCCAAGGTAACATTTATTTATTAACTATCATGGACATGGCAACTCGCTACCCAGAGGCTATACCCTTAAGGACTACCTCTGCTCCAACTGTAATCAAGGAACTGCTCAAATTTTTCACCAGAATGGGTTTCCCCCATGAGGTGCAAAGTGATCAAGGAACTAATTTTACCTCTAACATTTTCCAGCAGTCCATGAAGGAGTTGGGTATCGAGCATGTAAAGTCTAGCACCTACCACCCAGAGAGTCAAGGGGTTCTCGAACGATATCATCAGACATTAAAGGGAATGTTACGTAAGTATTGTACAGAGACCGGAGTTGAGTGGGATAAGGGGGTACCTTTTCTTTTATTTGCTACTCGTGAGGTTCCAACTGAATCCCTGGGTTTTTCCCCTAATGAGCTAGTTTTCGGTCACCAGGTAAGAGGTCCTTTGCAACTATTGCAGGATAGCCTAGTTGGCCAGGAGGGGAACCAAAACCTCAAGTATGTTTCAGATTTCAAAACCCGGCTGAGATCCTCATGTGAGTTTTGCCGCTCAAAACTTGACCGTTGCTAAAAGCTCCATGAAAAAATGGTAGGACAGAAAAAACCCGTGAGAGGGAGTTTAAGCCCGGTGATGAGGTTTTGGTCCTGCTTCCCCTTTTTGGCCAACCTTTATCTGCCAAGTTCAGGGGCCCATATAAGATCATTCGGAGGGTGAGCATTACCGATTATCTAGTAACTACCCCAGACAGGAGAAAGCCCACGCAAGTATTCCATATAAATATGTTGAAGCCCTACCATAGGTCCCCTGATTCCTCTCCTCCAGATTCTCCCACTGTGGCAGTGAATGTCAGGACATGTGGGCAGCCTGGTGCGGACAAAGTCTTCAGTTCTCTTACTGATCCGCTAACAGACTGTTCCAGAGCCTGAAGGTATCCATGCAGACTTTGACTTGTCATGTAGCCTATCCAACTTTCAGTATAATTCAGTGCTTTGAGGGAATTACCATCTAACTATGTCATCTTCCCTCTGATCAAGCGAACCAACTAATCTCTGTTTTATCTCAGTCTCCCAATGTGTTCCGTGATACTACGGGGCTCACTTCTTTGGCCGTGCACGACATCGACGTAGGGGATGCAACTCCCATTAAACTATCCCCATCCCGTGTCTCTCCACAACGCAGGAGTATACTGCAGGTCGAGCTTGACTTATTTTTTCAAACCAGCTGATCACAAGGGCCTTCAGCCAGTGGAGTAGTCCGGTCATACCTGTGCCGAAGCCAGACGGGAGCCATGGGTTTGGTAGGGACTATAGGCAAGTCAATGCTGTCACAAAGAACGATACCTACCCACTGCCACGGATCAAAGATTGTATTTCCCAGGTTGGCCTCATGCAGCAGTAAGTATAATTTAATGAGAGGATTTTGGCAATTAGCTCTCCCTTGTAGCGAGGTAAATATCATGCTTTTGTAGTGCGCTTTTAAGCCTTCAGCTGTGAGATGCCTTGCAGTTCGAATAACGCTCCAGCTACGTTTCGGCTATGTTCTGATGTGGTACCTGGAGACGTTGGCTACTTTGGGTGATATCCTTATTATATCCTCATTATAATCTTGCTGTTGCCAATCTGGTGGTGAATCTATTTATGTATTATGTTTAATATTATGTACTATTACTCCTTAAACTCTTTCTAGGGGGGAGGTCTGACCTACGGAGCACGTATGTTAATTTAAAGAGTTAGAATTAGAGTTCAAGGAGCCAAACTACCACCAAGTGGTGAAGCAGACTAGCGAGCGAACGAGCGATGGGGGGGGGGGGGGTTTTGGGGGGGGGGGGTGGGCAAACCATCCTCGCCCCAATACCAGCTCTGCCCCATACCTCGATGACCGAATGCTATGGGCCGTATGATCGGACGCCAGGAGCTGTGAGTGGACGTACACACCTGTTATGATGATTCGAGAGCTATGATTGGCTAAGGCGCGCACCATCACTCGCCTCCTGATTCGTTCCTAACACCATCATTGTTTTTGGTATATAAGACCCGAGTTGTGGGCATTCAAATCAGTCTCATTTGGAGTTGGGAAGGTGAAACTTGGGCAGACTGGAGGAAGGACGGGGTGAAGTATTTTTATTTGTTTTTTTTTAATGGGATTGTTGACTGTCAGTCAGATTATATAAAATGTGTGTGTTAAGTGTGTGTCGGTGTAAACCACTTACGATTATGTTGGGTTAGGCGAGATATGTGATTGGGGAATTAACGTGATGTGGGATTGGGAATTATGTGTGTAATGTGTTTAACTATTTTGATTGGGAATTGAACGTGAACACTAATATTATTTGTGTTTACTATTTGATTGCGGAATTAACGTTAACGCTTACTATTTATGTACTTCAACTATTTTGATTGGGAATTAACGTTAACCGCTATTATGATGTACTTAACTCTATTTTAGTTGACTAACTTATGGACTAAAGCAACTCTTTACGTAATTGGGTTATGATGAAAGTAATACTATTGTTTTAAATTAATTAATACTTACGAGTTCTTTCATTTTCTTTGAATTACGCTTACAGTGCTTAATGGTGCTTAGTACGGTGATGCTATTGTCTAGTATTAGTAATATCGCCTTAGACTAACATGGCTGTGTTAATATTACGTATAGTGATCTTCCTAAGCTGAAGAAAATTCTTTTGCTTCAAAATGATTATATTTTGCTTTTCATATTATTGAGTGAGACCTGAATCGAATCTATGAAACGCATCCTGTAACTTTATTTACTCATAATCAAACCTTCAATGTTCCGTGGTTTTAAGAAATAAAATTTAATAATTATTAAATATATATCTAACTTTTTATGTGACTTTTGATATGACTCCTGATGATAATAATAATATAATACTATTAAACGTAAGACAAGAACCAAGAATAATTACATTAAATATAAAAATAAGGACCATATAAGAAAACTATCTATTCATTTCAAAAAGGGTAAGAGATCCGAAATATTCTTACGTTAATATTATCTGTTCAAGACTTTTTATAAAATTAATAGTCCTTCTTTAGCTATAACTTATTCGGTTCATAAACCATAGCCTACTTAGCTTCGGGTAAATAATAATTATGTATAAATACTACATGACCTTAATTAGTTTGCAGTATTTTTCATAATTAAAGAGTATCAGTCAATAAAGGATACATAAGTCCTAAGATCCAAAAGGAAAGGAAGAAAACAACAGGAAATTATTTTATTAGATTGACTTTTGTTTTGCCTTCAGCTGACTGATACCTTAATATATATCTCGGTGCTATCTAGATTCATCAAGTTAACCCACTTGAGGATCGAAGATACGTAACATATATACTGTAGTATTATAATATATATACCGGTATATATATATAATATATATATATAAAAAATATAAATATATAATATTATATGTACGGTATATATAATTATATATATATGATGATATTATTTCTTCTTATTACTTTCCTTTCTAACTAAATAAACTAAAGACGTATTAATTATGTTTTATAGCAGTAGTGTTGTACTCTTGTGCTCACATGTTCTATTGTTATTTCCATCCCATTATTATCTCTATTCTAATATTTAAAAGTTTTCTTTGTGGGTTTGTTTTCTTTGTGGGGAGGAGGGAGACAAAAGGACAAAACTGCCTGCGACGAGTGCCCCCTCCCCCAGAGTTGAAAGGCGTGGACAGGGCCAAAATAAAGGAATGCACGAATCAAAATGCCTGGACACACGGAGTTTGAAACAATTTAAGTCATAGCCGATAGGTGAAAGGTAAGATGGATTCAGGGAGAGAGCGATTCCAGATACTGTCTATTTCTTTTCGCTCCTCTCCATAAACCTTAGGCCTATGATACTAACTGTTCCTATTTGTTACAAAGTCCATTTATATCCTGTATAATTTCTATTGTACTTCATTTAATGATGTATATAGAATTCTTCACACAGAGTACCCAAACTTATGTTTTTCTTTTGGCAAAAACAACACCTGCATAGGTGATTTATGACTTTGCACAAACTATGCCATCTTTCCTCGTACTCATTTTGTCCTTCTACTATTGTTTCTATTATTATAGGAACGACAGATAATAATTAATGTCACTACATTTACAAAAGCATAACTACACTTGTTTTCCAACACAATCTAAAATTACCTCATAAGGTGCCTTGATTTTGCGTTCTATGTAGCTCGTTCAATCTTGGTGGGCACTTGTTTTTTTTTTCAGACAGCTTTGCACTTGTGTATCCTTCATGCACATCCGAAGAACAAATATGGTAAAGATTGACTGTGTGGTAGTTATCCTTTCAAATGGACAAATATCACATATTTGTTTTTCTACCATTAATTCAACAATTGATGCGTGCAATCTTATTTTATCAATTTCACCTTCCAACACCAAAACACCTCCCAAAGGAAATTTAATGAAAGAATATGATTCCACCCGGGATTTCGAAGCTGGGTTACCACATACAGATCTTAAAACACTCACCCAACATTTCACCATCAAAGACAGTTAATATTTATACTATAATCGAAATGCAATTAGCACCATTTATAGGATATTTATCTAGTATCGTCTCAATATCCCCCCCCCCCCCCCCCCGGTACTTTCTATTTGAGAAGGCGACGTTACCACATAGGCTCGGTATATTTATGTGATTTATCTCTATAATAATCTGAATGGAAAACACAAAACCACTCCATTTCCCTTAGCATAAATATATACAAATAGTATGATATTTTTACAGCCAATTAAGGGGAGACTGGGTCGTTTTGGACCCCTGGCCCCCTTATCCCTCGTGTTTAGCCCGATTATAGTTTTCAGATTTTATGACGTTTGGCAGTTATAGTTTGGCGGTTTTAAGATGGTCATCTTAGTTTTTTTTGTCCATATTAAGTAATTGTACGTTTCATTTAGAAGTCGATTTTTTCCTGAGCGAAACGATTTAGCGAGCTGCTGAAGTTTATGGGAAACTGCGCCTTTGGCTGGGAATGTTTTTCTATCGAAATAATGTAACAATATTGATCTGGAAGGAGGGGTAATGCCAGTGGGGTGTCTTTTTAAAGGTTGATGGAGGTATAGGGAGGGAACATTTAAAAAAAAATTTGTTACGACCGGGGCTACGAATAAAACAAGGGCAACTTAATGCATTGGACTAGTTAAATAGGGCACTATGCAACAACGGTTACGCTAGATCCAAACCCTCGAACCTTATATGCCGGCGAACAAAACACCTATACCTCCAGAGTTAATCTGCGATAACGGGCGGGTATCCTTAACTGGGCATAAATGTAATCTACTTCAGGCTAACCCACAATGGTATAGGCCTGATAACAAACAAGATGCAAGTTTTACGTTAAAAATGCACTAAAAGGGAAGGCTATGTAAAGATCAATTAAATCACTGCAAGATTTAATACAATACAAAAGATGCTTCAATACAGTTACTCTCTAAAACAACAATATAAACTCTTTCCCTCCTATCTGAAAGAAAGTGAAGTATAGTCCTACAACATAGGACCTGGAACACTTCTGAAGGAAAGTCTGATGCTCATAAGATGCTCGTATCTTAAATTATATAGAAAGGCAGGAGGCAGGACACCACACGTGTAGACAAAATACACTAAAAGATAGGACATATAATGTTAACTGACAACGAGAACTACTATAAATGCGCAATGGTAGTAATGACTCGACACTAAAAGGAAGTACTTTCCTCATCAACGAAACAGTCTGCTGCTGGTGTGCGCGGCTCAGCAACAAACCTAGACTAACATAAATGCTGTGACTAATAATGCGTACATATCAAAGAGCTTATATTAAATACTAAACAAGTGTCTACTCAATTAATAATGTCTAGCTGGGATACTCTAGGTAAGGGGAACTGGGCGTGAGCAAAGGACAGGTCAGCAGGCCTAGCGATGTCCTTAAACCCGTTGAGCACCCGGCTAGTTATAATATTTGTTCACCCCAGTTCCCAAGCCAATTTTCATGATTTTTTTGTTTGCTAAAATGGAAGACAAGGGAGAATGAAGAAATGAAAAAACACAACAAAAAAAAATCACCTCTGAACATTTTTTTTTTTGGGGGGGGGGCCGGTGGGGGGTCTGGGGGGGGGGGAGCTTCAAAAAAATGTGTTGAGCCAAAATGGAAGAGAGAATGGTGAGAATATGAACACACAAATAAAAAAAAAATCAGTCCGGTCATTTGGCGGCGGGGGCTGGATGGGGTTTCAATAGTTCGTCTCCCCCGCATGACCACCCGCCCGGGGGGAAACAAAAGGCCCCCCCCCACTAGGGTAAAAACTGAGTATGGCATTGTACGGCATACATCCTAAGGAGTATCTCACATAAATCTCAAGCCTCTAGCTCCCATACGACCGGAGTAAAATGAAGGTTCAAAAGCAGTGGCCGGTAAACTAGGGGTTGTTGTAAAACTATCCACACTAAGCACCACCACCACCACCGCCGCGCGGCGGTCTCGGCCCGCTCACCATACTTGGCCCGGCGCCCGACACACTACCGGGACCGCCCCTCCTATTCTCCCGCCGCATTTCCTACCTTACGAGCCACGTAAGTGTTTTTTATTTGTGGGACGCACGGGATGCGTCGCTGGGAGTTGGTGAATCAAAGACTGCCGACGCAACAACGTGGCGACGCTGGGTCTCAAACGGTTGTTAAGGAACTGCATCCTTTAAGTAACTTAAGTAAGTTACATTGACTGGGGTGCTCCTTCTTGATCGATCCAGATCACAAGTATCTGGTTTCTATCAATGGCGACCCTCAAAAGACAAGCAAAGAGGCAGCAAAGTGTGGAACTGGAACAGGCCAAAGACCTCGGTCAACACACAATGCTGCCACTACGCAAAAGACCGCAGCCGAAAAAGACAACCTAGGCTACCACAGGACCGGTCGAAGTCGTGTAGGTATAAACAAACCATACAACACATCGGAAGACAACGGCCTACAGTAACCTTATCCCAGTCTAGCATCTAAATAAAAGAGCAGAACACTAAATCAATAATGGAGACCCACAAACAGAGTTCTTAACCTCTACTAACTAAGAACCCTCAAACCTATTCTAAGTACATGTAAATATTCCAGAGGACGGCGCATGGCAATACCATGGGCCGGCTTATGGAAAACCTTATGTGGCCAGAACCCAAGGTGGATAAGTAATTGAATAAAGGTGAGGAGGCATTGGAAAAGAAAGAAGGTCAGAGAGAGAGACAGTGGTTATAAAGGGAGGTGGCCGCATGGTCGGCCAATCACGGGCCGAGACTTCACAAGGCAGCAGGCCCCTAGGACGACGCCAGGAGCCACCAAGCCAATCAAAGGCGTGGGGGAAAGCCCGCGCAAGGGGAAAACTCCACCGAGTGAGGCAGCACATACATACGCACCGCACATATACCACATCGCTGCCTTATATATCTCTCTCTCCTTAACTCTTTACACAAATGCATCTTATATTCTACTAATGGTATAAAATTACTTCCCGTTGTCACAGACGAAAAAAATAAAGGACCACCAGTGGACTTTGTCTGTGACAATGCGGTATTAAGAAGAGAAAGAACAACATTCTCTGACAACCTGTTAGCCATTTCAACCTGCCCTGGTGAGCGCTAGAGGCTAACGAGAGGCGAGTTCTGCCAAACGCTGGTAGATGTCACACTCCGCCCAAGATATGGGACGCTCAACATTAGGCGAGCACCATATCTGACAAGGCAGAATGCCGACGCAGGACCCGCCAAACATAGCCACTCCACCCAGAAATTGAAAATGCAAAGCTCAAATCTTATATAAAAAACAACATATTAGCATAAAGAAAATCTTATAACCCCTCCCAAACATAATTGTTATTAATTGTTTAGCACTGCTTGGCTATGCTCCCTGAGCGAGCTTCACAGAGCCCAAGCCTACTAAGGGTGGAAAGACAGGTTCAGCTTAGGACTTTAGCTATAACATTGGCAACTTTCAATTAACTATCAAAACAGAAAAGAGTTTGATGTGGATTTGTTGTATTTAAGTTTTAATTTGGCTTTTGACGGCTGCCTCTACAGGGGCAATCCTGATTTTTACTCCACTCTCAACACACACTGCCTGAAACGGCGAGGGTTTCTCCTGCAAAACATACCCTCCCATGACAAAACAATCAGCCCAAACACATTGTCAGATGCCCTTAACATGCCACACACATCCCAACTTGTGTCCTGGCAGCAAAACAACACCTGACACTGGATAAACTGCCCAGTTCATCACAAGACCTGGCACTTCTCTTCGACTCTCTCCGGCAATGGGGGGCCTGCCAATAACCTTGCACTAGTTCTACCTCGTGATGAGCAACGGCCAGCCCCGATGCGCGGTCTATGGTGTCATCAACTCTGGGCAATGGATAGGATCTGTCAGGGATAATGCTTCCACACTCTGTGCAATCACCATACACACGGATCTTTGCCACTCAACTCAAGGTTGCAAACTCACTGCAACGACCACTCACGATATCCCTTATCCCTCAGACCATTTTCACCCCCCCCCCACATGTAGTCTAGCTCTGTTTTCACGACAGGCTGTTGAGCAGGATTTATACGGTAGGGAACTCAACTTGAGCACTTGCACTGTCTCAGCCTCCATGTCGGCATTTTCTAACACGTGACATCAGGCCTGTGAGAAGAAGCAACAAAACATGCGGATGTACTGCCACAGCCTAGTAAACAACTCCCTTGTCGCTTAGGAACAAGAGGTTGCAAAACTTACTCACGGAAGAAACAACATGCACTAGTACCCTACGACAACCCAGCCGATGACCGCAGCTTCTAAAGTATAGTCTCACCTCCCTTTTTTCCACCTTCGTCCCTAGAAAACAGCCAGGTCCATGGAGAGGGACAATCAGTACTACTTGTGCAGTCACTCCCATAGTTCATAATTGACTAAGGCTTCCCGCCGATACAGTACATGCGCACCCCCGCCATTCCTTGCAAACTACATCTGCATCGCGCCTCAGCAATCAACCCACTTCAGCCGCCATGGCCAAGATGACAGTCGTTCTATTGGTAGGGCTGTTGCATTCGACTAGCAAGCAGGCATTGGGAAGGCTATGCGACGACCGGGCACATCAACTCCACAGCCAACCTCATAATCTGCTCAATGTCCTCCATTCTGACCACCAACTTGGCAGCCCATGGGTCGACCCTATGACCTGACAGACCATACCAAAGCACTCGTAGCCGACCACATTGAACCACCCGAAAACAAACGCAGGACCAACGATCTAATCACCACTCAAGTGACCTGCCAGGCCGGGAACATCGTGCACCGGCATGAGTTGTGAGGCTCTGGGTGCTCCTTGGTGCACGACCAGTGGGGTATGAACCGAGCTGGTGCTGTGAGCGCCTGACACACGGCTGCTCAGGCAGGTGATCTAGCGCTTCCACCAGCCACCAGAACTCTTGTCCCCCGCCCACTGCTCCGACAAGACATGACCAATCCCAACTCTCTCCACCTGTGCTTCCAACTGCCCCCCTCTCCTTCTCCACCTTGGCCGCTGCAGGACCAACGCTTAAGGGACAGTAGGGGCTGCCTCAGGTGGTTGCCTCAGAAAACCTCTTTTAACAGGTTCACATGGACATGCTTCCCCGTCCTCGGTGTTCAATAGCCCCCGTTCCCACAACTCTCCTCCACTGGGCTGGGAACTACTCTGTCGTGGGCAGTGCCATACACGCCCAACCAGTCACCCTAGGGGGTGACAGGTTCTGGGGCCCACTCCGGAGCTCACATCTGGGTTAAGTACTAAGTCGCTAAGAAAGAGCCGCTGGGAACAAAAACTCACAAAACTCCCAACTTTGAGCTTTCTCCCTCTGGACCATTCCTCCCGCTGGTCTCGAGAGACTGTAGGAATAGGCTCGATTTGTGACACGTTTACATGAACGCAAGATCGGGTGACAAAACATGCCCTCTGCTGGGGTGGACACCTCTCGAACAACTCCTGCCACTCCCTACAGTCAACGCTCGGCCGGCCTCTCGGACACCGACTAAGGGTGGAAACCTCAGAAGCAGGTACCGCAAAGTCGTTGCGAGGAAGAAGGTCGACGCCCGCTACTGGCAGTTTCTCCACGATTCCAAGTCCAACATCTCGTGTCCACACCGTCAAACCTCCAGCTTCCACTCGAACCAACGGTGTATGGACCTTGTAGCATTAATTACCATGCACCACAAACCACCCGTGCCGCGTTTATAGGTTGGCCTGTTTAAAAGTTTTTCATCAGAGTCTGAGATGAACCTGGTATCACGCAACAACTCCAACCCATGCTTGCAACCAGCCCAACTCACGCAGCCACGCCCTTCTATGGTCGTGCAACAAAGCAATGCGGAAAAGTTTCGAGCCTTCGGGACACTTCTTCACTGGCTGTTTGTGCCCCCGCATTTCTTTGACATATTCACCCCGGGTGCGTACAATGCAGAAGAACTTCAGAGGACACCCCACATGTTGCTAGCCAAAGACACGACTGCAGTAGGTTGTTTACTAGGGGCAGGAACGTGCGCAAGTGCCCCTTTTTATGACACTTAAAAACACTCTACTTCACCCTTGGACTTACCCTGAGGTGGGGAAGGGCCCTGACCTTTCTTAAAGGGGACGGGTTTTAGGTTTGTGATCAAAAATTGTATCATTGCTCTTACTCTCGTTATTAAATTGTGACATCACTGACCGGGGGGGTGGGGGGTGGGGGGGGGGGGGGGGGGGGGAGTGTTACGCACCTTGTTTAACTGCCATCGGTCCGTTGTGCAGACCCGAACCCACGACTCAGTGACATTCTCACGGTCAGCCATATCAAGCTGCCTCTTGTAGAGTTTTAGGCTGTTCTCTTTGAGGTTCAAAGTCAAGGTCGCCCGCCTGTGCACTTGAAAAAATTGCTCTAGAAGGGGACTTAGTGCTCAAGCTCCTCGAAACGTCACAGGCCATTTCTCTTACCTCAGCCAAATTTATCAATGCATCAGACAGTTCCCGGGGTGGTATGTTCTAGAAAAAGTGCACTCACGACCCTTCGTAACACCCCGAAACTTTTCAACCTATATGTCTCTGGTTGTAAACTCGTACGCCCGCCAGAAACAGCTTCCGTTAGTACCTCATAATCGACGCCAAGGACTTCCAAGGGGAAACGCATCATATGCCTTGATTCCTTTGCCAACCAACCTATGAGGAAAACAAGGGCTGCCCACTTAACCTCGGGGCCATTGGTGCTCCCGGCACTTTCTTCCTCAAAACGCAGGAAAATTCGGTGGGGACACCCGACTCGGTCAAATGCAGGGGACTAACTTAAGGAAGGTGCGATAAAGACTGATCCAAGACCTCGATTCCCAGAACCGAGACGCTGCTCTGTCGACTCCACCCGAGACTTCTCAAGCTCTATGTCTGCACAGTACATGGCCTTTCTCTTCTCAGCCTTGAATCCTGAGTTCTGCCTCTCGCTGCCCCGTTGCTCGAGCTCATATCTGGCCTTTCTACTCCTCAGCCTGAATCTCAGCCTCAACGTATGGCCTTCTTCTCCCTTTCTATCTCAGCCGGAATCATCTAGCCATCAAACAAACGGATGCTTCTTAGCCATCTCAACGCTCCGATTACCTGCTGCTTAGCCATCTTAGCCATCTCAAGCTGGAAGGATCATATCTGGAGTTTAAACTTTTTTGAGGCAGGAGGGGAGATGCACACAATTGGAGACCCACCCAGTGACAAACAAACCACGCTGCCAGTGACTATCGGCCTGCGGGAAACGTTATACCCGGCTCCGGAGCCGCGAGGGGGCGCCATGGTAGGATTCGAGTGGAATGGGGGCTGGGCCGAAGGTGCCCAGCTCCCGCTACCACCGATAACAGCTACCACGCACCCCGCCGAGCACACAGGCCACCAGGTCACCTCTCGTAATGCTGCTAGTGCCCACATGCCCCATGACCGTGGCCAAACACCTGGAGACCATACAGATCAAATCCCCGACCCGCCGGTCAACAGTAATAGGCATCTCCAGCAAAAACTTCCTTGGCATCCTACCCATCACTAGTTACTACTCTAATGCCTTCTAACAAAACCCAGCTGCTGCCACCTAAGAGTTCTGCTTCCCGTTTATTGTGTCCTCACTGTGACATTGATCCGTCGTTCGACAGTAGTTGTTCCACCGAAAATCCTCAACGTTTATAAAAAAAAGGAGTACGTAAAACTCTCATGTAGCACTATTCCCTCAAAAATATGCTCGAAGACAACTCAAAGTGCTCTTACTACGTTGCCAAAAAAAAAAATCCACGTGTCCAAATTATTCCTCAAAAAAACAAATGTCCAAACAATTCCTGCAATTCTTTCTTAGATACTAGGCAAGGTCGCCATTTGTTTAACGACCGGGGCTACGAATAAAACAAGGGCACTTAATGGATTGGACTAGTAATAGGGCACTATGCAACAACGGTCACGCAGATCTAAACCGTCGAACTTATATGACCGTGCGAACAAAACAACTATACCATCCAGAGTGAATCTGCGATAACGGGGTATCCTTAACTGGGCCATAAATGTACTTCTACTTCAAGGCCTAACCCACACTGGTATAGCCTGATAAACACAAACAAGATGCAAGTTATGTTAAATATAATGCATAAAACGGGGAAGCTAAGCTTATGGAAAGATCAATGACGTCACCTGCAAGAGTTTAATAACAATAAAAAAAGATGCTTCAATACACGTTACTCTAAACAACAATAAACTCTTCACTCCTATCTGAAAGAAAGTGAAGTATAGTCCTACAGCATAGACCTGGAAACTTCTGAAGAAAGCTCTGATGCTCATAAGATGTTCGTATCTTTAAACTTATATAAAAGGCAGGAGGCCAGGACACCACACGTGTAGACTTAAATACACTAATAAGATAGGACATATAATGTTAACTGACCACGACGAATCACATATAAATGCGCAACGGTAGTAATGCGTACGACACTAAAAGAAGTACTTCCTCATCAACCCGAAAACCAGCTGGCTATGGTTGTGGGCTCAGCAAAACTAGACTAATAAATGCTGTGAATAATAATGCGTACATATCAAAGAGCTCATATTAAATACTAACAAGTGCTCTACCATCAAGTAATAATGTCTTAGCTGGTATACTCTAGGTAGGAAACTGGGGTTGGAGCAAGACAGGCTCGCAGCCTAGACGACTGTCCTTAAGACCTGGCATCCTTAACACATTACGAGCGGCCTATGCGGTTTTTTTTTAATTTTATGTGTACCGCCACAGCGGGGGGGTGTTTTTAGCCAAAATAGGGGCGTTTGTTTACGTGATCATTTTCATTTTCATGCCTAAATAAGACCCAAGAAACGTTAAAACAAGTACCTATACCTGAAAGGGCATAAACAGAGCTTTCGAATGACACCATAACGATCATTGTTATGAGGATATGGTAGTTTTTCTTGCAATAACCGGCAACGCGCGGCACGCTGAGTGCAAAAGAGCAGGTAATTCAGGTATTCGGTACTTTCAGTACATAATTGAGACGTATGTCGCCGAGCGAGTGAGAGGAGGGAGGAGGGGGAAGGAGGGAGCCTGAGATGGTGTGTCAGAGGTAGGTTCGCCGCGGTGGTACTGAGAAGTCATATCGCCGCTCGCTAGTTCGCCTGCCACCACTATGTCTCGCTCTCTCCAGCCAAATTGACGTGCTGAAATTGCCACACTAACTCGACCTAATAGTGTCGAGCGCCGCCACATAGTCCAGGACTTTATTTAATCGACTCAGAATATGTTGTTCGCTCGCCGCTCATTACCTAAATTAAGGTAATTACGTTAATTGACTGGGGTGCTCTCTTGACTAGACCCAAAATCACAAGGATCTGGTTTCTATCCTGGGACGGACCCTTCAAAAGGAAAAGCAAAGAGGCAGCAAAGTGTGGAACTGGAACAGGCCAAAGCCCGCTAGTCAAAACACAATGCTGCACTCGCAAAAGATCGCAGCCGGAAAAAGACAACCTAGGACTACCACAAGGAACTGGTCGAAAGTCGTGTAGGGTATAAACAAACCCATACACACATCGGAGAACAACGACTACAGGTAGCTTATCCCAGTCTAGCATTAAATAAAAGAGCAGAACACTAAATCAATATATGGAGACACACACCCAGAGTTTCTTAACCTCTACTAACTAAGAACCCTCAAAACCCTTATTCTACAGTACATGTAAATATACTCAGAGGACGGCGGCATGCAATACAAAGGGGCCGGCTATGGAAAACCGTTTATGCAGAACCCAAGGGGATAAGTAATTGAATAAAGGTGGAGGGAGCAATGGAAAAGAAGGAAGAAGGTCAGAGCAAGAGAGAGGACAGTGGTAAAGGGGTGTGATCGGAGAGGAGGAGTATTGCAAAGGGATGATAGAAGCATGGGCGCAAAGCCTGACCTGAGGAGGGTAGGTGCTCGGGAACCTCACGCAGGAGGTTAGGTACACAGGAAGGGGGCTAGCCGCAAAGGGCACGATGGTCGGCCCAATCACGGGCCGAGACGTCACAAGGCAGCAGGGCCCCTTTAGGAACGAGGCGACCGGATGCCACCAGCCAATCTAAAGGCGAGGGAAAGCTCCGCGCGGAAGCGGCGGAGGAAAACTCGAACCGAGCGGAGGAAGACACATACATACGCACGCACAATATTACCACCTCGCTGCCTATATCTCTCTTCTCTCTCCTAACTCTTACACAATGCATCTTATATTCTACTAAATGATATAAAATACTTCACCGTTGTCACAGACGAAAAATAAAGACACCAGTGGACTGTCTGTGACCCCAATTGCGGTTATTTAAACCTCTGGAAGTGCGCATGGGGGGGTAATTGGAACGATCCCCCTGTGAGAAGTATTTGAGGGGTTTCCGTCACATAAAATATTCAGGTGAAATGCCATAAATAGCATTAATACTTATCCCATATGCGACTATTATGGGTTGATTATAAAGGTATTAACCTGCAAAACAACAATAAACACGAGTGGAAAACAGCGTTTGGATGGTTCAAAATCGGAGATATAGCCCGCGAGGTTGTAAATGTGATGGGTTGAGGCAATCTGCTTTCCCGCCAATTTCCCCCAAGGCCACTGAGACCACAGTCGATTCGATACTTCCTCTCTACTCTCTTGCACTCGCTTGCTATCAGTGATGACCACACCCTCCAATCGCGAGATTTTCTAAATGTTAGCACGAAAAGATCCCTCAGAATAAGGGAATAACAGGGAGGGAAAATAGGTGTGATCAACTGAAGGCGAGGAGGAGAAAAGTGGGGAGGAAGGAGGGGAGGTAGAGGACTGAGATTTTGAATGGCCCAGGGCCAAAATTTTTTTTTTTTTTTTTTTTTTTTTTTTTTTTTTTTTTTTTTTTTTTTTTTTTGTTTTTTTTTTTTTCGAGGTGTCAAAAGTTGATTTTTTTGTTCTCTGACTCTTAAGAGTATCACCGCAGGGGCGGGGCGACGGGGGAACTCTTAAAGAGTTCCCTCCCGCAGCTCCCGGGTTAAGTTAAGAAAGGACAACGAACAACATTCTCTGACAAACTGTAAGCCCATTTCACTGCCCTGGCCGGAGCGCTAGTGGCTAACGAGAGGCGATTTCTGCCAACGCTGGTAGACGTGTCACCAATATATAAACAACATATATACTGTATATATAATATGAGGAAATTAACTCCCCTTAACCCTCGGTGGACCGGGCACGGTTCCATCTAAGGACGGAGGTCGTATCCGGGCGTTTGGGCCGAATAACGTCTAGGCCTAGGCTACCGTAATTTTTTAAATTTTAACTGCTATAAATTTCCCACGCGTCCCTAAAACGTAGCGCGGTTTCCAATCTGTAGGACTGGAGTGAGTAGAGCTCTCTAAGTTAACTGGTTCAGTTGTGATGACGATTTCCGTGTGAGCGAATTTTTTTTCCGCGACTGGTGACCAATATCGGAGCTTTTCAGACACTAATTTCGTCTGACGTCACAAACAATAACATTGATCCGACGTTTCCGTTTTTTGGTTTTCCGGGGAGATGCGCGGTGACGCAACGATCGGCTTTGTTTACATGCATCGGACGCACGGACGTTCAGACCAAGATGAATAGGCTTTCAAGCCTTACTGATTTAATAGGACACCCGGGGTACTGGGCCCATGTGCCGCGGCCTTGTCCTTATTAAAAAATGCTGCCCGGGTAGGAAGGCGTTTAAAGAGCGCCATGGAGTACTTGTGAATATGTGTACAGTAGAATGCTGAAGTATGGAGCTGATGGAGACTCATACCGTATATGTGTGGACCGTGCGTGGTGTGATTTCATTAGAATTAATATGGGTATGACAACGTATTATTCGGCAACAAAACATAAAATATTCTCACTACTCTCTCTATCTCTGTCTGTATGTCTGTCTCTCTCGTCTTCTGTCTGGTCTAGCTATGTCTCTCTCTATCTGTCTGCCTCTGTCTGTCTGTCTAATCTGGATCTCTCTCCTCTCCTCTCTCTCTCGGTCTGCCTGTTCTGTCTCTCTGCCTGTCTGTCTGGCGCTCTCTGACTGTCTGTTCTGCTCAGTCTCTCTCTCTGTCTGTCTGTCTGGCTGTTCTATCTGGCACTCTCTCTCTCTCCTGCTCTCTGATCTCTCTCTGTCTGCCTGTCTGTCTCTCTGTCTCTCTACCTGTCTGTCCTCCTCTCTCTCTCCTACGTCCTTCCTCGCTTCACTTAGCCTATAAGATCTTAAGCTATGAATTGCGATTTAATAAATATTTATAATATTATGCAGTTCCGGTTCGCAATTATTTAGCTAAATTCAATAAACTAGTTTTACACTTCCATACCGATTTTGAAACACGGGTAATTTATATAAAATAATGGAGGAGAAGAAGACCATGGCAGGCCAGGATCAATTTCATTATAATTGTATTAGTTAATGTATTATCTTGTCATTAATAATTATTTCCCAAGTAGTGGATACCTCTCTCCTTGGTCACCTGTTTTCTGTTCATTGTTCACGGTGCTGACTTAGTTTCCACGAGCCCCCCCCCCCCCACCACCCCCCCCCCCTCTTCCTCTTCTTCTTCCTTGCGTCAGAGTTAAATATTTGGTTCCACTCAACGCGTCGGTTTCTCGTCTCACTCTGTTTACCTTTCGCTATTTGGAAAGGGAAATATTTGTTTTTTCTGAAACGCTTTTCTCCTTCATTTTCTATCGAAAAAATGTACATATTTATCTTGAAAGGGGGGTGCAGGGATTTTTTTTATTTTTTTTTATTTTTTATTTTTTGAAGCTTGATGAAGGTTCTTCTAGCAGAGGGAACTACAAAACAATAAATGAAATACATAAATAAAAATAGACCCCCAAAAATAACCACTGTTCCCTTAATAACTAGTTAGCCATTTATTTTCGATTTGTGAGGATAGGCATCATTATAATACGTTGAGGGAAGATCCAGGAAATTACTGCAATGGGGTTCTTTGGGTCGCTGATCTATTTGGCATTCCCAAGACACAAAGGCCGGAGGGCAAACTATTTAATTACATTCAGATGAGGAATCTCGAATTAATGCCATAGATTATAGTCGGTTTTATTTCAGCTGGCGGTAAATTGAAACCTTGTGCAGCTGATCTCTAGATAGTTAATGGACAAATATATAAATGTACTATGTCTCTGCATCAGAATATAATACCAATGTACTATGTCTCTGCATCATATAATAATACCAATGGTACTATGTCTCGGTCATAATATAAAATACCAATGTACTATGTCTCTGCATCATATAAATTACCAACTGTCTCATAACTAAACACCCTCATCATCCTTACGGACAAGCCATCAACATAACCATAATTCCTCACCAAGACCTCTATAACCCCATCATCTCCAGGACATCACCTTTTGATCCCCAGAACTCGCCCCACAAACATCATGGAGGGTGGTCAGAACCGTAGGCTCTGACCACCTCCCGATCATTATCACCACCAAAACCAGGGACTCACAACAAGGCTAGCCACAAACACACCACTATCACCACTTATAAAAGAAGACGCTAACTGGGATAGCAGTTACAAATGAGGACAGGAACAACACTTACACAAAATCCTCAAACAGTACACCATCACTAACATCAAAAAAAGGCATGTACACATACTCAATAAAAACTATCCAAAACGATGACAAGAAACACATTCCAAGAGGGCCCACCATATTATCCAGTAAAGAAAAAGGCACACAACCCCAAAACTTCACACCAGAAAATTCAAAACCTCATCAGACAACCGCGAACACACTGAAACACCTCCCCAGCACCCCACAGCACAACGACATCACCACAACAAATTCAAGCACTCAAGACCCAAAAAACTAACAACAAATATACAAGAACATACAAAAAACTAAATTTGGAATAACTTCCTACAAAAACACTGATTCACAAAAACAAACCCCAAAAAACTCTACAAAAACAACTAAACAGCGAATTCACACTTTCAAACAGCAACACAACACAATCACATGCTTGGCAAATTCACAACAAACAGACTCTCCTCACTTCATTGTAAACAACAAGCAAAACACTCTCATCAATCACTTCTCTATGTCAGCCACCTAAAACCTCACAAAGACGAACGACGTGTCATACGAGCGTAAGAGGACAATTCCCCACAGACCCTGACTATAAACCCTTCACCAAATCACCAGACAAAGCATATCATCAACAATCTCAAGCACTCACCCGCCTGTGGCCTAGACAACATAAGGCAACATCAAGTTAGCACCTCAGGACACCTGGGACCACCAAAGGAATAACAAACACAAATCACTAACATATCAAACTAAGCTATTCACACAAACACAATACAGACATTTGGACGGCATGGTATCATCATCACATTCCCCAAACAAAACAAAGGACCCCACAGCATACCATCCTCGCGACCGCCCCCAATCACAATACTTTGCTCCCCCTCCAAAGTAATGGAACGCTTAGTTATTAACAACTAATACACCCGAACCTACCCCTAGCTCCCAACAACAAACATGGCTTATAGGCAAATGCACTCCACAAACACTATTCTCACAGAACATTACACAAAGAGCTTTTGACGGCCCATCAAAAAAATCTCAGCTAGACAACCACACAGATTCAATATTAGCCACACTCGACATTAGTAAAGACTTCGAT
>JAVRFV010000503.1:0-26408 GCA_032716605.1 Paralithodes platypus
GATTTATCACCTTTTTTGAAGATCGGAACTACATTTGCAAGCTTCCAAGCTTCTGGAACTAAACCTGTTTCTAATGACTTGTTAAATAAAAATGCTAATGGGCTACTTAACTCATCTCTGCATTCTTTTAATACTCTAGCATATACCTCGTCAGGACCAGGCGATTTTTGAGGTTTCAGTCTGTCAATTTCCTTAAGCACATCATTTCTACTTATACTAACTGTACTTAACATATTTTCTATACTATCACTAATTATACCATATTGACTTCTGGAATGTGTGCCAAATTTTCATTAGTGAAAACGGAAAGAAACTGACTATTTAATGTACTGCACATTTCTAAATAATTTTCTGTTATTTCTCCTATTGAAGTTTTTAGGGGGCCTTTACATCTCTAACTTTAGATTTATATAGTTGGTAAAAAGCTTTAGGGTTATTTTTTGAGTCACTGGCTATCCTTATTTCATAATTTCGTTTTGCTTTCCTGATTTCCTTTTTGACCTGTCTTGATGGAGTCTGATAGTATATATGTAAATGATTTTCGCCTTTCTTTATTTTTCTATATATTCCTTTCTTTTTTCCTATAAGATCTATAAGCTTATTAGTCATCCATTTTTGTTGGTTCTGCGTCGATCTAAATCTTCTTTTAGGGATATATTTATTTTGAGCATTGTGGAGTGAAGCAATAAACTGGTTATATGTAGGTGGCAAGTTTAACTCTGGCATATCCTGACTTAATTGCTTAACAATAGGGTCCACCCTTAAGTCTCTTCTTAGCACACCATAATCGGCTTTTCTGAAATCTGGGATAAGTGTCGTATTCACTTTAGCATTCTCTGTCCATTGTATATTAAAATAAATAGATTTATGATTGCTATTTCCTAGGTGGTCACCAATCTCTACATTATTTATCATATGTTCATTGTTACTGAAAACTAAATCAAGAATATTAATACCTCTAGTCGGCGTATCTATGAATTGAAATAAACAAACTATCTTGTACTACCTCAATAAACTCTACTGAATCGGAGTCGCCTATTTGGTGCTGCCAATCAATGTTCGGAAAATTAAAATCCCCCATAATGCACACATTGCTAAACCTTGATGCTATTTTAATTTACTCCCATAACGATGTTCCGCCATTTCTACTCATATTAGGCGGTTTATATATAACTCCAATAACTATGGTCTCACTACCTTCGTTAACTTCTACCCAAACACTTTCATTATCATTATTTAGTCTAATACTTGATTTAATACAGCTTTTTAATGTACTCCTGACAAACACTGCTATACCCCCGCCCCTCCTACTTGTTCGGTCATATTTAAACAAACTATATCTTGGAATATCAAATTCTGCTAAAAAATGCCTAGATTCTGTATTAATCCACGTTTCAGTTAGCGCTATTATGTCTATATTTTCTGTGCTAACGAGTGCTCTAAGTTCGTTCATTTTGTTACATAAACTCCTACAATTTGTATAATAAACCCTCAAACTATTACTTGTATTTGCAACTATTTTTCTATTGTTTTTAACTAATTTATTTTTACCTGTTGAAGTACTAGACCTAGACGGAAAATCTACGCTATCAGAATGGTCGTTATTACTATCAATTTCATGTGGCTGGGATTCTATTTTACTTACACACCTATGGTTTAGTAACAAAACCCCGCAACAAACTGTTGCCACTGTCTATCTGTTTCGAATTCCCTCTGGCTCGCCTTGTAATCTCGGGCAACTCTCACGCCACCTAATGAACTTCTCACACACTATACACTGCCCTACATAGTGTGTTTTGAACATAGGCTGGGGCAAATGGGCTGAAAATGTCCACATGTATTCCCTGGCTGACTCTTCCCAAATGGTAGAAATATTAGCTCGATTACCGTAGTCGATATTGAGTTATTAGGTTAGTGGTGAAGATGTTTAGCCTATTTATTATGAATAGACCATAGATCACTCCATCTTATCTACCTGTCTGTATATATCTCTATGTATCTCTCTCTCTATGATATATATATACTATATATATATATATATATATATATATATATATATATATATATATATATATATATATATATATATATATATATATATATACTGTATACATATATATATATATATTGTAATGCCCTCGCAAAGATCCCGCAACCACAAAACTACCCGAGTTGACGTCTGGAATAGCATAAAATAGTCGTTGGTGGCGAAGTCTAAGAAACCCACCACGTGTATCACCACGAGACTGTCACCTGGTTCTTTCAAGGAGAACTAAGGTTGCTATTCTATTGTATGTCCGTGTTAGTACAGTGGGTTAGCGCGCGGACCTGGGGGACCTACTGAGGTCACTAACCAGGGTTCGAATCCCGCGCCAAGCATCTCAAAAACCTGCGGAGATTTTCGGGAGGGTTAAATTCCCTTCGTTCACCCAGCATTTCACTTCCTTGAAAGAACCAGGTGACAGTCTCGTGGTGATACACGTGGTGGGTTTCTTAGACTTCGCCACCAACGACTATTTTATGCTATTCCAGACGTCAACTCGGGTAGTACAGTATTGGGGTTGCGGGATTTTTTCGAGGGCATTACATTACATCCTTCTTTAACAAGGCTAGTCCCTAGCCTCTTTAAGGTCGTAAGGTATCGTAGCCATATCACCTCAGCAATCTCAATATTCTTAGGGTCCGCGTGTTGGGTGCTTCATGTAGCTAACAGATTACGTTCCGTGACTGCCACCAATGAAATACTAGCTGCGAAGGGAATTTAACCCTCCTGAAAACTCCCCAGGTTTTGAGATGCCTGGCGCGGGGCTTAAACCTTGGAGGGATTTTAACCTTCCTGAAAACTGCCCAGGTTTTGAGATGCCTGGTGTGGGGCTCGAGCCCTGGTTAGTGACCATATCCTCGGTAGGTCAACCAGGCCCGCGCGCTAACCCACTGTACTACCACGGATGTACAATAGGATAGTAACCTTAGTTCTCCTTGAAAGAACCAGGTGATAGTCTCGTGGTGATTCACGTGATGGGTTTATTAGACTTCGCCATCAACAATATTCTACACTATCCAAGACGTCAACTCGGGTAGTACAGTATTGGGGTTGCGGGATTTTTTCGAGGGCATTACAATTATATATATATATATATGACTAACAATATTAGTAGCAAAGAAAAATAAAACTTTATCATTAAATACTGTTAGAATGTTTGAAACATTCTAAAAAAACATTATTTTCATTAAAAGAAACTTCTTGCGAAGATGTCAGTGCTTTAAAACAGAGGAATAAAAAGAAAGCTATACAAAGTGGGACTGTATTAGAAGCCACTGAGGATCCACCAAGTGGAGAAATGCATTTGGCAAAATTTTAAATAGTGGCAACATTCTTTTAATAATGATGACCACAGATTGGAGTTATCATTAAGGGACTTCATTCTAAAAACACTTTTTATAGCTTTCTTTGTATTCATCTGTTTTAAAGCACTGACATCTTCGCAAGAAGTTTCTTTTAATTTATGTTCCTGGCAGACATTTTTAAGTTATTTTGTATTCCTATATTTGTATTGTAAGCACTGAAGTCTTCGCAAGAAGTTTCAATCTTTTGTAATGTTCCTGGCTCCTGCTTGCAGACACCAACCGTTTGGAGGGTCTGTATTTTAATAAGCACGCATATTTAGAATGTTTCACACATTCTAACAGTATTTTATAATAAAGTTTTATTTGTCTTTGCTACTAATATTGTTAGTCATATTTTGTTCTTCCATTGGTATTTGCGGTTGTCTTACTGCACCCCCCTTTTTTTGCATATATATATATATATATATATATATATATGAGTGATTGTATGTGTGTGTGTGTGTGTGTGTGAATATAATAGCATAGAATATATTAGACAAATAGTTTTGCTCAGACTACTACACAGAGAGTATGGAACACAGCTCCTCAACGCATTTTGCAAAATATGTTACAATATATTTATGTTCTAAATATACCAAACAATGCTCTCGAAAATATCCTAGCTTGTACAACAAATGTGTGTGTGGGTGTAAGTATGTTACAGTAAGCTTATTTGCCCATTTGTAGTACCGGTACCGGTACCTCCCTGCAATTGACCGGGAAGTCTTTGCATGATTGTGGTCTAGAGTATAAACTTGCTATTGTTTGTCATGGCACATATTGACACACATAAAGTCTCACACACACACGCACACAAATACTGCACATCATGTACACATATGCATACACACGTGAGTTCATGCTTGATATAACTTACATGGAGTAGCACCCTATGTCTAGAAGTGTTGTGGGAGATATTACAGAGAGAGTGAGGGTGAGGGTGAGTTACAAGGAATTGTAAAGAATAGTTAGTATCTCAGATACATTGCAGTTCATTCCTGGCAGATACTCGAAGTGGAAGGAAAGAGCCTGTTTAGTGCACTACACTCATTACAGAGTGTGCAAAATACTGAATTCTGAAGAATCTATCTATATACGCCGTCTATTCCCTGAAGCCGGGTGGATCCCGAAGAACTGCCCCTCCTCACTAGTCACCCGCTTTCATTCATATACTTCCTCACTCCATCCTTCCACCTCTCCTTAGGTGCACCTCTCCCTCTCTGTCCTTCCACCTCGCTCTCGTACACCCTCTTAGTCATTCTCTCGCTTTCCATACGTTCCATATGGCCGAACCATCTCAAGTTGTTCCTTTTCACACTTTCCAGCACATCCACCTCCACACCACACCTCCTTCTTACTTCCTCATTCGTCTCTATTCCTCCATGTAACTCCGCACACACTTCTCAAGTAACTCATTTCTACCGCTCTCACTCTTGGTCTGAGTCTCTCCCCGAACGTCCATGCTTCGCTTCCATAAGTTATTGTCGGGATTACCACACTGTCATGCAAGGACTTCTTCACTTTCATACTGACCACCCTATTTCTTGTTACTGCTTTCAACGTTCCTACAACCCTCTTCCCCTGTTGCACCCTCCCCCGCACTTCTTCATCCATAGTCCCATATCTTTACTCAGCACACTGCCCAGATACTTAAAAGAGCTGACGATCTCCATAGCCTGACCGTTCAACTTCACATATATGCTTTCATTAATTTCATTGGAGGTGTTTGGGAGTGTGGTGAAATGAATAAAAATAGAATACTAGCGCTGAACCTTTTCAATTATATTATAACCCCCCCCCCCATTAATTAATTCTTAATAACTCTATAAACCTCCAACAACAACTACGATATATATATATATATATTTATGATATATTTATATATATATACTGTATCATAGACTACAGTAGATCTGGACTGGACACTAAAATGGAACTTAGCAGTAAGGGACCCAAAATTGGAGAACGAACCATCAAGTTCGAACCTCGAAACAGCATAAATGTGATATTTTCGCGGTTTCGAGGTTCGAACTTGGGGGTTCGTTCTCCGATTTTGGGTCCCTTACTGCAAAGTTCCATTTTCGTGTCCAGTCCAGATCTACTGTAGTCTATGCCTGTATATATTATATATATTAGAAGGGTAAGGAGGAAAATGACTCTTGGAAACATCTTATTTATTTATTTTTCAAATTTTCGGCTAACGTCTCGCAGCCATCATCAGGAAAACCCAAGGTCCCTATTAAAAGAAAATATACCTGTAGAAATTCAACAATAATGGGACCACGAATGTAATTAATTCAATTTAAATTCTGTTAATTATTCAGAAATCTATATTGTATTTCAAAATCATTCTTATCTACTACACAATATTTGTATGAGAACCTGCAGCAGCTACATAAGCAACAGTAGAACCTGCAGCAGCTACATAAGCAACAGTAGAATCTCCTAACAGTCACAAGCTAAAAATATGAATGACTGATTCAAATTATCTATATTAACTAAATACGTACACACAATTGAAAGTTTCATATGAAAATTCTAAATTAATACAAATATAACTAATTATTAACCAAGTAAACACTAATTGTGCTAGATAGCTGTATACCGTGAACTAAATATAAAGACTGAAAACAATCACTCAACATGGACAGAACATAACCTCAGCTCAAGTTCATATATATATATATATTTTTTTTTTTTTTTTTTTTTTTTGTTATATTCCAATTACTCCCTCTCGGGCATAGGCTGAGAGCCTGTACATTCCACAGCTCAACACGGTGAAGCCTGTGAGGTCTTGTTCCAGTCTGGGGAGTGAGACATGTGAAGCATCCATCATGGCTCGAAGCAGCTCCATCTCTGAAGCGGCCGGTTGCTTCGCTCAAGTGCTTCACCGTCTCACCCTCCAGACTCAGACCCTCACTCTCAGAATGCCACCTATTGAGCAGTGAAAATGCTAAATCTAACATAGACGCTAAATCCTAAATTTATAGAAAGATGCTTTAAATACTAATTAAACACCACTAGTTGTATATGACAGTTTATAAGAAAAACAAAAATATATGACAGTTTATAAAATAAATATATCATACAACAGTTTATAAAAAATTTATCCCCTCAGTAATATCAAATATCAAGGTAAATTGATGCATGTTCTCGTACAAAGATTGTGTAGTAGATAAGAATTATTTTGAAATACAATATAGATTTCGGAATATTTAATAATTTATATTGAATGAATTACATTCGTGGTCCCATTATTGTTGAATTTCTACAGGTATGTTTTCTTTCAATAGGGATCTTGGGTTTTCCTGATGATGGCTGCAAGACGTTAGCCGAAAATTTGAAAAATATATAAATAAGATGTTTCCAAGCGTCCTTTTCCTCCTTACCCTTCTACTATGGAAGCTGAGATGCCCTAGGTCATCAGCTGATGTACTTTTTACTATATATATGTATATATATATATATATATATATATCCAGTAATTTCCAAATTACTGATGTTAAGCTAATTGGTCGATAATTGCCTGGAGAAGACTTATTTCCTTTTTTGTATATTGGCGTCACGTTAGCTAATTTACATTAGTTCGGAACTTTCCCAACATTCAATAATTTGTTGAACGAAATTTGAGAGTGTGTTTGATTTGTAGGGCTAGGTTGGCTACAAGTAGTATCCTCTGACGTGAAGACTGATGCAAATAGTTATTTAGGATATTTGCCATTTTTACTTTGTTATCGTTATGATCTCCATTTTCCGCAACAAGTTGGCCTATTGTTATGCCCCTTTCCCACTTATGCGACTTCATACGATTTTCGTCGCCGAGGACGTAGTCTTGTCAATTCGCAACGAATGTGTGCGACGTCTATGATTTTGACCGTTAAAAGCCGTTGACAAGTTTACATTCGGCGACGATGTCGCCGATGGGTAAGACGTAATAGGCGACATTATGCGATGTCATCGGCAAATTGAGCGATGGTTCGCCGATGTCCTCGGCGAGAACTGTCACATTTGAATAAAATATTGCGAAATAATGCGAAGGATGAACGAATCCTCGGCGTATGTTCTGCGACGTCCTCGGCGAATTAAGCGATGGTTCGGCGAATACCTCGGCGAGATTATCCGAAAACTTTTTGCATATATTTCATGGCAAAAACATAAGAACATAAGAAAACGGGAGTCTGCAGAAAGCCGATCGGCCCACACAAGGCAGATCCCTGTCACACCCAACCCCAATTACAAGGCCTAATTATAGACCCAACTCACTAATGCCTTGAGGACTGACCTCAGCAAAACGGTCAGAGATTGACACAAGATTACGGGGTCTGCAGAGCACCGATTGGCCCACACCAAGCAGATCCCCCCTAATACCCAACCCAACTCGTCGAAAATGTACAAATTTATCTTAAAATCGCCAAACTATGGGCCCGAAGGTCATAAAAAATGAAATCTATTGGGGTTAACCATGAAGAAAGGGGACCAGAAAAAACGACCCATCTCCCCTTAATTCGGAGATTGGCAGTGTCCGGCTTCGCCGGAGACATTTTTCTATCAAATAATGTACAAATTTAGCTTGCTCTCAAAACAAAAAATATATATGTTGGCTCGCTACCGCTCACCAGGAAAATATTGAAACCTGGATGGGGGTAAACTTCTTAAAACAGTAGGCTGAACGGGGCCGAACGGATACAAGGCAAAGAGAGAGGGAGAGAAATAGAAAAAAAAAAACGAGGAGAGAGGGAGAGAAAGAGAAAATGAAAAACAGCGAGGTGGGCTCAATTAAGCCGTAACGCAAACATTGAGCCCACCTCGATGTTTTTTGTTTTCTCTTTCTCTACCTCTCTCCTCGTTTTTTTTTTTTTTTTTCTATTTCTCTCCCTCTCTCTTTGCCTTGTATCCGTTCGTCCCCATTCAGCCTACTGTTTTAAGACGTTTACCCCCATCCAAGTTTCAATATTTTCCTGGTGAGCGGTAGCGAGCCAACATATACAGTATATATTTTTGTTTTGAGAGCAAGCTAAATTTTTTCATTTTTCGATAGAAAAATTTCTCCGGCGAAGCCGGTTTTCTCCATAATGTGTGGTTCGCTATCGCTTGCCAGGAAGATATCGATACTTGGATGGGGATAAACGTCTTAAAACAGTTGGCTGAATGGAGCTGAATGGATACAAACCAGAGAAAGAGAGAAAAGGAGAGAAAGAGAAAACAAAAAACCAGGTGAATCCCCCACGAGAGGTGCATAGAAAAAAGGGTTGACAGGTTCACTATAGGCCTAATCTTTTTTTTTTACCCACCTCGCCGAAGGTGCTTTTTGGCCTCGGCAGGTGTGTCTTGAGCATTCCGCGATGTCGCAAGGCCCTTCGCATGCCTCGAGCGGAGCATACCCCTGGCGGGTATACTCTCGGCGAGTACTTGTGCGCACGTCGACGACTAATCGACGAGGAAATTGACGATGACTTTTGTGCATCGTCGATGTTCTCAGAACATCTGAGAGCATCGGTGAGCCACCGTGCAGCATTGCAAAGTTTTTTTTTGTGAGAAACCCTCCGCGATGTTTCGCCGATGTCGCCGATAAACTCCGAGGGCCTCTCAGATCCCTCTGCGATGTTCGACGATGCTTGCGAGGGCTACGAACCCTCGTGAGTCCTCGTCCAAAATTTTGAACAGTCCGAACATTTGCGATGACCTTCGAGGGCCCATGCGAGGCCTTGCGAGTCATATGATTATTGTGCGAGGGTATACAATTGTTGTCCGACATGTCACGAATGTGCCAATTTATGGGTGTCGGCGATGAAAATCGTATGAAGTCGCATATGTGGGAAAGGGGCATTGAAGTTACTATTTTCTATTTCTTAAATAGCTGTAATAGGTGCGATAGCAAGCAATGATTTTCATCACCCCCCCCCCTCCCCCCTTCCCCCATCATCCCTCTTCTTACCCCTACCCCGTACTGCCCGATCAATAGACTATCACCCTTAGCCGTGCGAAACCATGCGCGCAACATTTTTCACCTACGAACCCGCCCCCATAACCCCCCCCCCCCCCCCTCCCGTGTTTTTATGGCATAAATATATATATATATGGGTTGATGTGCACATGCATTACCTACACACTGATCTGGTTTTCAATGCAATCTAGTTAAGCCGCAAAAATGGTCAAAGTGATGGATAGGGCAATGGTGGCTGTTATGCCCTTGTTATATTTACTGGGTTATGGATAACATTCTCAATTACAACATTGATGTGTGGACTGATCATAAGCCTTTCATATAATTGAATAAAGGTGGATGGGGGTGATTTTCTTGTTCTTTTTAAGTGACAGATTCCAGAAAGAACATCGCATTCGCCCAGTAAAACATTCTCAGTGTAACGTTGCAGTCCTTTGGTTAAGGGGCATAAAAACTATGTTGTGGATGCCTTTCCCGTAATCCCATACCTGTGAGCCCCCTGAACACTATCATATTACCTAATAAAGACATGATTTCAGCTCAAATAAATGATGCAATACTAAAAGAAATAATTCTTGCACAAGAAATTATAACGTTTACATTAAAACGGCTAAAGTAAACCTAGAAGAATTCATATTAATATATAACACCTTATATCACACAAGTGAAATCAGAGACAACAATCAATTAGAAAAGCAAATAACTAGTAGCCTAGTGCCTACATTTGTTGAACATTCAGGAAAAGAAAGAGCTATGCGTATGACATGACTCGGAAGCAATGTTATTGGAAATCCATGAAACTTGATATAGCAAATCCCATACACTCCTGTGAAAATTGTACTTAAACTAACCCCAAGCCCCATTTCATTGTCCTTGGCGAAAACAAGGTTCTTCCCCATATGAATAATTAACAAAACAAACCCATATACATGCAGGATCTTATAAAATACACCATAACAACACCATTAACTCAATGTCTATGGGTAACAAAATCTGCTTATTATGTGTCCTGGGAGTGAGGCAAGCCAGTCCAGCCAGCGCAGGACCCCTTTGTCCGTCGTCCACCATAGCTGGGCCGGCACTGGCATAACTCAGAGCCGTCTGCCACATCAATACAACATTACTTATAGCGAAAACAGCTCAAAGTCGCTAATTTTTAGCGATTTTGGCCGACATTTGCAAGATCGTTACAAGACAACCAGACGGCATACAGAGATGATTCAGGTGCCATTGGAAAGCTCTATCACTGGACTTTTACGGATATATTATTGTATTACGGTCTGGCTTTTGTTTATGCATGGAAATGTGCAGAGATTGAAGGTTAATTTGGGCCATAACTCCTGCAGGGAAGGAGTTAAAAGAATACACCAACAGGATTGAGATAGGTTAACACTAAGTAAAGACAAGATGATAAACAAAATAGAAATAAACCAAACTGTCAATAAAGGCTAAAACCGAGAGATATCAAGTTTGCTAAGATACACGACAGGGCTGATAAACTAGATCCTCTCTTCAATGGACTCTATTAAATTACTAGTATTTTTATTTTTATATATTTTTTTGTCTATGTGAATAAGGGAGACAAAAGGCATAACTGCCTGCAGCGAGTGCCTCCCACAGTTTTGAAAGAGTGAAGGGCCAAAATCAAGAGACGTTCGAGCTAAAATGCCTGGGCACACGGTGTTTGAAGCAATTTAAGTCATAGGAAGAGGGAAAGACTGATTCTGGGAGAGAGTTCCAGAACTCAGTAGTTGAATAGAAGAAAGTCTGAGAATAGCGTTTCACTCTTGGGTTGGAGAGTTGCACAGAGTAGGGGTGGAATTGTGTTGCAAGGCGGGTGCTACGTACCCTACGTAGAGGAGGTAGTATACACTGGGAAAGCTCCGAGGAACACTGATTATTGTAGTAGAGATAGAATTGCAAGAGAAATGCAACATTGCGGCAAAGAGAGAGAGATAGCAGAGAGTTGGTTAGTGGACGGGAGTTAACGATACGAAAGGCTTTCCTTTCTACTTTGTCTAGGAGTGCGGTGTGAGAGGATCCTCCCCAAACATGTGAACAATACTCAATACAAGGACGCACTGTGCCCCTGTACAGAGGCGGTTGAGCAAACCCAGCTTCTGGGAGGCTGCCTTAGCAAGACTGGTAATATGGTCCTTCCAAGTGAGAGAAGAAGAAAAAAGAGACACCAAGAATGTTGAGAGAAGATGAAGGATTGATTTTTGTATATTTGAAGAATAAGGGATAGTCCTCTGGAGGTTCCTGATGGGTAGTAAGATGGATAAATTGGGTCTTGGAAGCATTAAATGCAACACAGTTTTCTCTACCCCAATTGGAAATAGTAGCTAGATCAGAAGATAAGTGTTTTATGGCTACCTTACGTTTAATTTAAGGGACTTCTGGCTGGGGCGTTCTGGAAAACTAATTGAGTAGTGTAAGGTAGAGTCGTCTGCATATGAATGGATGGGACTGGATGTACAGTTGAGAAGAATTTTTTTTTTAAATTAGAAAGAGAATAGGAGATAGGACAGAACACTGAGGAACACCGGAGTTGATAGGATGAGGAAGTGAGCGATGGCCATCCACAACCGCATCTATGGAATGGCTGGAAAGGAAATTAGAGACAAAGGCACAAATGGAGGGATAGAAACTGAAGGACGTTAGTTTGGAAATTAAAGATTTGTGCCAGACTCTATCGAAGGCCTTCGATATGTCTAGTGCAACAGAAAAAGTCTCACCGAAGTCCCGAAAATTGGATGACCAAGAGTTAGTAAGATATGAAGGAAGATCACCAGTAGAGCACCCTTAACCCGGCAAGTAATCACTACTGATCCACCTAGTGAACAAGCCTACGTCTTTTCTATCCTAAATGACCTAGAGCAGTTAGTTCAGCAACCCACCCGTATCCCGGATCGCATCGGAGATCGGCCCAACATTCTTGACCTGTTTCTAACTTCTAACCCTTCTTCTTATACTGTCGATCTTTTCTCTCCTTTGGGCTCCTCCGACCATAAACTTATCTCTGTCACCTGTCCTATCTCTCCAGTACAGCCACCCGATCTTCCTAGCCGGCGGCGCTTGTGGCACTTTGGCGTTGTCGACTGGGAGGCTCTTCGGCAGTACTTCTTTGATTTCCCATGGAATGATTTCTGCTTCCATGGCCGAGGACCCGAGGAGAGTGCTGAACGCATTACCGAGGTAATCCTATCGGGCATGGAAGCATACATTCCATTCTCTTTCTCTCAGACTAATGCTAAAAAATCTTGGTTTACTCACGCCTGTTCTACTGCTGTCCGCAATAAGGAGGAAGCATTCAAACGGTACCGACGCCTTAAACTCAAGACTCTCATTCTTCATATGTTTCTGCCCGGAATCAAGCCAAATCTGTTCTTCGACTTGCCAAACACTCTTTCATCAATAATAAATGCACTGAACTATCCAACTCTAGCTCTTCCCAAGCTTTCTGGCATCTAGCCAAAACCTCTCCAACAATTTCTCTTCCTCGTCTTTCCCTCCCCTTTCCCACTCTGATGGCACAACCATCACTTCTTCCTCTGACAAAGCTAAACTCTTCGCTCAAACTTTTGCTAGAAACTCCACCTTGGATGATTCCGGTGCTATTCCTCCCTCTCCGCCCTCCTCTCTCTTACTTATGCCTAATATCCTAATCTCTTCTAAAGATGTACTTTCTACCCTCTCTGGGCTTAACACTAATAAGGCGTACGGTCCGGACGGTGTTCCTCCTGTTGTTCTCAAAAACTGTGCTTCCGTGCTGACTCCCTGCCTAGGCAAACTCTTTCGTCTCTGTCTATCCTCTATCGTCTTCCCTTCATGCTGGAAGTTTGCTCACATTCAACCTGTCCCAAAGAAGGGTGACCGCTCTCAACCCTCCAACTATCGTCCAATTGCTCTTATCTCTTGTCTTTCTAAAGTTTTTGAAACTATTCTTGCTTCCAAATTTCTTAAGCATTTCTCTTCTCATAATCTGCTCTCAGATCGCCAGTATGGCTTCCTTAAGGGTCGCTCTACTGGTGATATTCTTTCATATCTTACTAACTCTTGGTCATCCTCCTTTCGGGACTTCGGTGAGACTTTTTCTATTGCACTAGACATATCGAAAGCCTTCGATAGAGTCTGGCATAAATCTTTAATTTCTAAACTACCCTCCTTCGGTTTCTATCCCTCCATCTGTGCCTTTGTCTCTAATTTCCTTTCCGGCCGTTCCATAGCTGCGGTTGTGGACGGCCATTGTTCACTTCCTCACCCTATAAACTCCGGTGTTCCTCAGGGCTCTGTCCTATCTCCTATTCTCTTTCTAATTTTTATAAATGATCTCCTTAACTGTACCTTAATTCCCATCCATTCATACGCAGACGACTCAACCTTACACTACTCCATTAGTTTTTCAGAACGCCCCAGCCAGCAATCCCTCAACGGACAAACGTAATGAAGCCATAGAACTCTTAAATTCTGATCTAAATACTATTTCCAATTGGGGCAGAGAAAACCTTGTTAACTTTAATGCTTCCAAAACCCAATTTCTCCATCTATCTACCCGTCAGGATCTCCCAGCGGACTATCCCTTATTCTTCAACAATACAAAAATCAACCCTTCATCTTCTCTCAATATTCTTGGTGTCTCTTTTTCTTCTGCTCTCATTTGGAAGGACCATATTACCAGTCTTGCTAAGGCAGCCTCCCAGAAGCTGGGTGTGCTCAACCGCCTTAGGGGGTTCTTTTCCCCTGCACAGCTTCTTGCTCTGTACAGGGGCATAGTGCGCCCTTGTATTGAGTATTGTTCACATGTGTGGGGAGGTTCCTCTCACACCGCTCTCCTAGACAAAGTTGAAAGGAAGGCCTTTCGTATCATTAACTCCGTCCACTCACCAACTCTCTGCAATCTCTCTCTCTCCGCCTCAATGTTGCATCTCTCTCGCTATTCTATCGCTACTATAATAATCAGTGTTCCTCAGAGCTATCCCAGTGCATACAACCTCCTTTACGTAGGGCACGTGGTACCCGTCTTGCAACTCAATCCCACCCCTACTCTGTGCAACTCTCCAACCCAAGAGTGAAACGTTACTCTCAAACTTTCTTCTACTCAACATCTGAGCTCTGGAACTCTCTCCCAGAATCAGTCTTTCCCTCTTCCTATGACTTAAATTGCTTCAAATTCCGTGTGTCCAGGCATTTTGGCTCGAACGTCCCTTGATTTTGGCCCTGTCACTCTTTCAACTATGGGGGAGGCACTCGCTATAGGCAATTATGCCTTTTGCCTCACTCAATCACATAGAAAAAAAAAAAAAAAAAAAAAAAGTGCGGATCTCATCATAAGAGTTTTACCGGTGCGCTGCGGATCTCCTCATATAATCCAAGGCCTAAAAAAAAAACATTTAATTCAGCCCAGTATAATTTTTTTTTTTTTTTTTTTGTATTGCCCCTTGGCCATGCCAAATATCACTCCTCCGCATCCCCTCCTTCCACCCTTCCCCCGCCCCTCTTCAATTATCACCTATTCTCCCTGTTATTCCCTTATTCTTAGGTATATTTTCGTGCTAACATTAGCGAGTTGCTAGCAGGGCGTTAATATGTTACCAAGCGTGGGAAAGAGCGAGAGAGACTACCACGCAACAGTGTCTCTCCAGCCGTCGTGATGGCTGGCTGGCTGGCAGGCTGCCTCAGCCATAAGTTATGTAACTCCCGGCCTCTTTCGCCGATTTTGACCATCCAAATGCTGTTTCCACTTGTTTTATTATTGTAACAGGTTAATACCTTTATATTCAATGTAAAATAGGCGCATAAGGATAAGTATTAATTATATTTATGGTACGATGACAATTTGAGTTTAGGAAACAGTCTAAATACCTCCTCACAGGGAGGGGTGGCCAATACCCCACCTACGCAGAGGAGAGGTTAAGGAAGCCATACTGGCGATCTGAGAGCAGATTATGAGAAGAGAAATGCTTAAGAAATTTGGAAGCAAGAATAGTTCCAAAAACTTTAGAGATACAAGAGATGAGAGCAATTGGACGATAATTGGAGGGTTTGAGAGCAGTCACCCTTCTTTGGGACAGGTTGAATGAGAGCAAACTTCCAGCAAGAAGGGAAGACGTTAGAGGAGAGACAGAGATGAAAGAGTTTGCCTAGGCAAAGGGTCAGCACGGAAGCACAGTTTTTGAGTACAACAGGAGGAACACCATCCGGACCGTACGCCTTCTTAGTATTAAGCCCAGATAGGGTAGAAAGTAGATCTTTAGAAGATATTAGGATATTAGGCATAATACTGTCAATATACAACTCCTACATAAAGACCATAAGTAATACCATTCACCTCAAATTTTTCTACAGAATCTTGTAGTGATCAAAATTACGAGAACACTAACATAAGCATACCTGTCCAACCTGCTTGTGAAAAGTACACTCCTGAATACAACCTTAGATCCAGAAGCATAAATAATATTGTTGTAAATAACACCTATGACACCATAAACATACTGATGTCATTACAAAATATCAAACCTAATCTGTCCTATACATAATACCTACACTGCACTAAACCACCAATTATCAAACTAGTTGATAATTATGTGAATGTGTGTAATGTAGCTCATAGCCAATGTATTGATGTTCAGTATTCATTCATCATATAATTATTTAAGAAGATTGATTGTTCTATGTATTTACATAAATTATGCAAAATTTAGTTGTGCTATTGAGACCCCTTTCTTAACTTTCAACCCAGATAGTACTTTCAACTACATAGTTTCAATGTTTTTTTTTTTAATTTCTACAATCTAAGGTGTTCAAAATGTATAATACTAATACTAAGAAGTAGTTATAGTAATATTTAGCCCAGAAAATACTATAGGCCTGTTTATTAGTGCCATCAATGCGAGAGATTTAGATTTGATTAAATAACAATTTGCTATATCCACCACATATAGCAATATTATTGCACCATATGCAATATGTGAACATTGAAGAACCAGAAAATAGGTGTAAAGAGCAAATATTCAGTTACTTTTTTCGGGGTATGAACACAATTGAACTTGTAAAATCACTACTATGAACTAATGTATTTTTAATTTAATTTTTTACTGGGGTGTTATATATATATATATATATATATATAATGAACAGTAAAACCAGGGCGTAGACGAATGAAGATCGCACTGTAGTTTCCTCTTCTTGAAGTCATGGCGCTCAACTTTCCTCTTCTCTGAAGAGGGTGAGCACTGGTCGGCCATAGCGTCGAGATAATATACTGGCAATAGACTCGTTGCGTGGAAAGCAAAGCGCAGATTTATGATGAACAGTAAAACCAGGGCGTAGACGCTTTCCACGTAACGAGTCTATTGCCAGTATATATATATAGCTTATATATATATACATTTTTTGTATCTCTCTTTATGAAAATCTTTGTAATTTATGAACAAATGAGAACCCATATGCCGAAGGGCACCTCCTCCTCATTGTCACAAATTGTAAATAGAACTATTTGCTGTAAAGTTGTCTGTAATATTTATTTGTGACATTAAACTATTTTGAATTTGAATTTGATTCATTGTGACGGGAGCATGATGAAGGGCGGAACGATGGCGCAGCATATCTCCCCTCTCATACAAGGCTCTTGGCACACTGAGTGACGAGTCTCACTCTCACACATGGATGTGGGAGGAAGGTGGTAGGAGAGGGATTGAAGGTATTTAACCCTTTACGAGCGGCCTATGCGGTTTATTTATATGTACCGCCCAGCGGGGTGTTTTTAGCCAAAATAGGGCTGTTTACGTGATCATTTTCATGCCTAAATAAGACCCAGAACGTAAAACAAGTATCTATCCCTGAAAGGGCATAAACAGAGCTTTCGAATGACACCATAACGATCCTTTTATGATGGCTAGTTTTCTTGCAATAACCGTGCAACGCGAGTGCAAAAAGCAGGTAATTAGCCACTTTCCCGATACAATTCCTTTTATAGCGAGTGAGAGAGGGAGGAGGGAGCTGGGATTCGTGTCAGTATGTTCGCCGCGGTGGTCTGGAGCAGTCATACGCTCGCTACTCTCCTGCCACCACTTGTCTCTCTCTCTCAGCAACATTACGTGCTGAAATTGCCACTCGACCTATGTCGAGCGCCGCCACATAGTCCAGCTTTATTTAACTCGACTTATGTGGTGAGCCGCTTTTTAAGGGTTAAGGGGTGAGGGAGGAAGTATAGGGAGCATGGGAGGGAAGAAGTAGAAAACAGGAGGACGGAAGAAGTTGATGGAGAAAGAGGGGGAGGAGAGGGGGGGAGGGGGTGAGCCACATGGAAGTGAGAGGAAAGGAACTGGTGGTATTGAGTGTAAGGTACCGGAAGGAGGGCCGCTGTCGCCTAATAAAACATACTGAGGGTAACATCGCCGTTTATAGGGTAACATAATGTTTACACTTCACGCTAACTAATTATCTCCTACCCCCCAAAAAAATACACCTACAATATAATATACTTAGTAAATGATAGCTACTTTTAACCTAAGAAGTGCGCATGGGGGTAATTAGAAACGTCCCCCTGTGCTGACGTATTTGAGCTGTTTCCATCACTAAAATATTCATTTTACCATAAATAGCATTAATACTTATCCATACGCGCCTATTATGGGTTGATTATAAAGGTATTAACCTGAAACAACAATAAAACGAGTGAAAACAGCGTTTGGATGGTCAAAATCGGAGATATAGGCCGCGAGTTATATAATGTATGGGTGAGGCAACCTGCTTTCCCGCCAATTTCCCCCAAGGCCACTGAGACACAGTCGATACATATTCTCTCTTGCACTCGCTTGCTAACACTGATGACAATGCCCTGCTTGCAACTCGCTAATGTTAGCACGAAAATATACCTCAGAATAAGGGAATAACAGGGAAAATAGGTGATAACTGAAGGAGGGGAGGAAAGTGGGGAAGGAGGGGAGGTAGAGGAGTGATATTTTGCATGGCCCAGGGCCCCCCCCCCAAAAAAAAAAAAAAAAAAATATTGATGTTTAAAGTTGATTTTTTTTTTTCTCTGACTCTTAAGAGTCTTCCCGCAGTCCGCTGGGGGAACTCTTAAGAGTCTTCCTGCAGTTCCCGGGTTAACAGTAGATATTATTACTTAGGATAGCCTAGTTAGTTTTTGCCACCCATTCTAGAGAATATGAATTCCCAAATAAACACCCTTTCACCGATGCAACAAAAGAAGATTAATCGATGCTGGTGGATATCTGCTACACAGCCTGTTTGACAACTCCACTTTTAGTGAAACTGATGCTGTTTCAGATAGATGATTATGTCTTGGTAGGTACTCTTAGTAACCATAATTGGATTTTTGACATGCAAGTGGACACTAAATATAATAACCAATCATGTAAATAACCTACAGACACTAATGTCTCGAGCAGAAGATGAGGTTAACGCGATCGCTGCTCAAGGTTCTTTCTTACAGATGATTTTAGAAGTCTCAACACACGTTTATAATATGTAAATCTCCAATAGAACAATTACAATCACCTCCCGAATGCCCTCAGAAATGCAGAATATGGCTGTATCACTATGCACCTACTTTCTCTAGACAAATTATATTTTCTTATTTATAAAGCAGCGGATTAGTTCAACCTTTCATCCCTTTTCCCTCCTGACAAATTGGAATTTCTACATGGTTATCCTGATTATACAGGTATGGAAATGGGTACATACTACATAGTTCTAATACCCTTCGCCACTGAAATAAATGTCACTCATTATAAAAATCACCCCATTCCCTGTGTTATTAAATGACATGTTGGTATCTCAGGACAACACAAAGGATAACCTATTCATCTTTAATACTGAAAATCACCACCTATGGTTAGACAACACCAAATGAACAAACTTATGCCATTCTCCTATTCATATTCTGACCATTTGCTATGGAATGTCGGCCTCTTAACCCTTCTTTGGCGGCGCCCGGCTATAGCCGGGCAAGAGAACCAAGGACTATGTGGCGGGGACCGGCTATAGTCGCATGCAGTTTTGAGCACGTAATGTGCTCTGAGAGAGAGCGGAGCGGTGGGAGGAGCGTAGGTTACCTCATGACCGCTCGCTACGGTGGCCGTGGAGCTACTGATATGTATTCCGCCCTACTCCACCCTCCCTCACTCGTTTCACACATAATAATGTAAGGAAATGACCGTATTTTACCGATTTTGCCCTTCGGTTGCATGATCGTTGCAAGACAACCAGTGATCGTAGAAGGATGGTTCTGGTGTCATTGGAAAGCTCATTTAACGCCCTTTCAGGGATACATACTTGTATTACGCTCTGGCTCTTGTTTATGCATGAAAATGAGCACGGAAACAAGCTTGTTTACGGTAAAACCCCCCGCTGGGCGGCACAGTCAAATATACTCCACCACCCGCTCTTTGAGTGTTAAGGATAATTTCCCTAAATCTCTAAAACTCAACGACTCGATCATAGAAAACTTCCAATTTAAAGAAGTGTCCAGGAAACCATTTGATCATGTTCATGCCATGCAGTTTCATCACATATATTAAAACCTAAAATTTCTATCACCATCTCCTGCCAGAATGCTATCCTTTCCTTTGACTATGTAGGATCAGATCTTATCATCATCCTGACAGCTGCACTCTACTAACTTCTCATGTAGCCATCTACCCTACCAATTACCATTACACCATAATTACGCAACTGTATAAAGTAGATGAGATGCGTCACTCGCTAACATCTCAACGAATAGTTCTCTTCTTCAGCTCAACTCACCTCATCTAGAAACCATTAAAACGTATCGACAATTATAATAACCGCAGTGATTTTGTTAACACTATCACAGTAATTCCAGTAATTGGTTATCATCAGTTTGGTAATCATCATCATTCTAGCTCTGTCATGTTTTGTACTCCATCACATGAACCTACACATTTCTGCCATCGACCTTCATATTCAAAATATAATATAATGTTAAACTACTTATAATTATAACTATTAATAGCCAACTTCATATATACATTAACCTCTTCAGCACGATGATATATTTTTACCCTTGAATCTAGCTAACATTAAATGATTTTTTGCAGTTTCAGAAGAACCTATGCTATACGGAGGATTTATTGAGATCGTTTTTACCCCCGAGTCTTAGAGGTAGATTATATACTAAAGAAAATCGTTTAATAGTAACCGAAATATGATGGAAATTACGTCATCGTGCTGAAGGGGTTAAGTCAATCTATATAACTGTATGCTCTATACCAATATATCCATATATATGTTATTACGCTATATATTCTATATGTAATAATATAATTATATTCTCTATAACTATTAATTGTGGGCGGAACAACAATTTATAGGCTACAGTATATAACCCCCATATTTACCCTCATTATATCTATTGCATTTTCACCACCAACTACAATATTTGTATGTATTTGTATAATCATAACATGTATTCCTTTATATATACAGTATATTGAACCATTATTATTGTAAATGATAAAACACATTTATTATCACACTTTGCCAATTATAACTTTCACTATATTTGTACACATACTTTATTATTATATTACCTCATACGCTTATTCTTAATGGTCTGTCTACAATATGTCTTGCCTTAACCATTACATCCAATTTGTTCCTTCCTCTTACTGACCTCGTTAGAATCATATTAGTAAACAGGACTATACATACATGTGGCTGAGTCAGCATCCATTCCTGTCTATTGTACTTCCTGTGACACTCTCCCTCTGGCATATCACCAACAAGCTCCCCTGCCACACGTTAGGCTCAGAGCTCTCCCTTAAATTAAAATCCTTTATAAATCAGTCCCACTCCCACATTATCCTTATAACCCCATCTTACAGAAATCCTCATACACAAGAGTTATTTCATTCATTAATTTACAACTCTGTACACCTCATTTTATGCCACTAACTTACAACCTATATTGTAAGATGTACAGTATATATCACTGGTTTATGTAGTATTAGTGTATCATGCCTACTTGATTTATATTAAGAAGAATTATAATATATTTTCATGAAGTTATTTAACACTACAGTTCACCAGAGGAGAGCTGCGAGAGTTGCTGATGGTGCAGAAGGGAGGGAGAAAAGTGAGTTTTTTCCCATGTCGGGTAATAGGACTATGGCGTGCAGGGGCTGCTCCAGGCCCCAGTGTGGATCAAAGTGATGGTTCGGTGATCATGTCTTGGCCAATCAGAGGTGATGGAGGATTTTGGCCCGGCATCTGCGATCTTGAAGAGGAGGTGATGTTCGAGATGTATTCTTCTCCAGAGTCCAATCAAGGCTCCTCTTTCTCCCTCTTCGGGATCTGGAGGTCAGATTAGTCGGCCAGCTCGGGGTGTTGGGTGACTGTGTCTGTATAGAGAGTATGGTGGTAGGGGCATCATTGAGGTGGCTCAGATTCAGCTACCGAAGGTCCACTTCGCTTGTGTATGCGGCCATGTAGTCATGGAAGCTGGACTTTTTCAGGACCCAAAAAACTGAGTCAATTATCTGAGCTGCCATAGGTTCTGGGCCTGAAGGCGGTACGAGAACAGGGGACGCAGTCTGGCCTCGTCCCACAAATATAAATATGTTTCAAAACATTTATTCTTGACCTTTGACCTTGAACTGTAGAAAATTATTCAATAAAAAGTTGTATGATAACAACATGTAGGAGAGCAAGACTGGTGAATTCAAATTGTTTGAAACCCTATCGCTCTCGGTAAAAGGAAGTGTAAGTAATGTCGCTACTGTTCACTGTCAACTATTTGCATTAACGCAAGACAACAATGTTATCGCTCTGTTTAAAACCACATATTGCCTCTACCATGCAATGTATACATTCAAGATTAGAACAAGACCCATGAAGATATAAAAACATATATAATTATCTTAACCCTCAACTCGTGGTGCCCATCATTTGACGGAGAGAGAATATTGGCCACCCCTGCGGTGCCCATCATATGACGGGTGCCATTTTGAGGCCATAATGAGCTATGAGAGAGAAACCGAGCGTTGGGGGGATGATAGGTGACCTCGGACCGCTCACCACCGCTACGTTGCCATCACTGAGGAATACTGTGTCTCATCCCCGCCTCCTACTGCTCTAAACAACTAAATCGGGAAAATGCATCATTTTAGGGTATTTTTGGCTCCGGTTGCACAATCGTTGCAAGAGAAACCCGTGGTTGTACAAGGATGATTCAGGTGTCATTGGAAAGCTCTATTATCACCCTTTCACGGATATCTAATGTATTATGGTTGGCTCTTGCTTATGCATGAAAAATAGCATGGAAAGAAGCTCATTATCAGTAAATATTCCGCCAGGCGCTACGGTGATTTAAACAAGACAGCTCGCTCGTTGGGAGTTAAGACCAATTATTCTAATGAAAATCGAATATATAAGAAATATTTAACCGTTTTTCCAAGTTAAGATGGTTAAAATTTGTTAAATGCTGAACAATTCTGTTTTTATTTGAAATAAGAAGCATTTTTCACATTCACTCCAACGGGTCATAACAATGTATTTTATCAATTGTTTATATATGAAAATAAATCTGCAAAATAAATTATCCATGCGTAGCAGAGTAACACAAATGTTAAATACACATAGTTTTAAGCTACAAGAATTCCATTACTATAATCAGATCTATGATATCTCAAGAAAAAGGAAAACCCAATCTTCAATATCACCGTAGTAAAACCCCATAAAAGCTAAATAATAATCAATATTAGTGATGCATACTATCGAAATAAATCAAACTTTTTTAGTGACAACAATAAGTGATATGTGTGGAATAAGAAGTATGTTTTCGCGCACTTTACAAAAATTCACTCAAAAATTATCTATTGCCAATATTATATTTTATACTATTATAATAACACAAAAGTATAGCTTCACGGTTCCTGACTCCGTATACGACAGTACAATATTCTTGGTTGATTTTGTTAATGGTGTTTTAGAGCTATAAATCATAGTGACATGTATAGCTCTTGTATGACAAAGATTATAAAACTAACACGAATATTTTATTTTATACAACTATTAATGAATATGCATTCCTCAGACATAAATCCATTATTCGTTATTGTATGAAATTCAAACTAGTCATGTGATTACACTGATATTGGCTACAATATGTACAATCTTTGTATATATATACTGTATTATATATTTATATATATATCTTTATATATATATATATATATATATATATATATAGTAAAGCCAGGTAATAATTTTCTTTAATACATACGAGGTTGAAAGAAATGGCAATTTCTGCGTTGGAAATTTTATTATTCAAAGTTTCCAGGTCTCTGATGAGTTTTCGCTGGGTGGCAGGAAGTAGATGAAGGAGATGAGCAAAATTCATGGTGGTACAGGGTTACATTATAGTACATGATGATACAGGATATACGACGCGTTTCACTGGACAACCAGCATTATCAAGTAAGGAAGGAATGATATAAAAGGTAAACAGGAAGGGTATATATAGAGGGTGGAGGATCAGAGGAGGCGGAAAACAGGGGCAAAAGTCTGCTATTGGTGGAAGCGTAAATTAGGAGAGAGAAAGGGGTTTAACCGCTTCACGCATGCGCACTGGATGCGGGATGGTGGTCAGTAGGTGGGGTCGAAGCTGATTGGCTGCGTGTCGAGGGGCGTGGCCTAAGTTGTGTGGCGCCTGCAGAAAGACGAAGCTGAAGGAGGTAGCGCGGGGGGCTGCGTCAAGGGCACCGGGGGGCGAGGAGGGGTGTTAGGTCCTGTAGGGTAGTGCCTTTTGGCAGAAGGAAGGATCTGAAGGTCCAGAGTTTGGTTGTTGATGTTGGGATGTAAGGCTTGGATATATAAAGATTCGAGAATAGGAAATCTCCTTGGTCACTTTCTTTATCGAGTATGGTGGTGTGTTTCTCTAACTCGTTGCGTGTGAGGTGAGGGTGGTTAGGGGTGAGATAGTGGTCTTTGATGGCTCCAGCCTGAAGGTGAAGAGTTAACCGACGTGAAAAGACGAGTCTGCGTCATACCAATATAGGAATGAGGTCCACAGTCCTCATAATTACAGGTATGTTGGTAAATGACGTGATCGTCGGTCATCGGGCTCTTTATCTTGGTGGAGGCTGGTTTGTTGCGGAGAACGAGGTTGGAGGTTTTGGGGGATTTGTAATAAATTATTAATTTGATTTTGTTTTCCGGGTTGGTTGGGTGGACATGCTTGGAGATTATTTCTTTTAAGACGGCCTCGTCATTTTTGTGTTCAGATGACATGTAATTGCGGTAGAAGATCTTAATTTCATTGGGGGGGTCAATGTTGGGAGGGCTTTGGGTGTAACGATTTTTCAAGATGGTGGTTGATGGTGCTGGAGATGTCGGAGTTGGGAGTATCCGTTATTTTACTAAAACTTGGGATAGTCTTTCTAGTTCCTGGTGGGTGTCGGCCCAGGTAGGGGCCATGTGCGTGAGGGCTCTCCTAACATAGGCGGAGATGGAGGATAGAAGATAACGGCGGGGGCATTCACTATCGCCGTTGAGGCATTGTCCTGTGTTAGTAGGTTTAATGTAGACGGTGGTTTTGAACCCATGGTCGTTCAGAGCTACGAGGATGTCGAGGAAGGGGAGTTGTCCATTGTTAAATTTTTCAAAGGTGAAGTTAAGTCCAGAGGAGGTCATGAAGCGACGCTGGAGTTCCTGTAGGTTCGTGGAGGTCCTTGATTTGCACGAAGATGTCATCCACGTATCTTACAGTAGACGGCTGGTCGTTGGGCAGCTAGGAGCTCTTCCTCGATGGTACCCATGAAAAAGTTCCGCAAAAAGAAACTCCTAGGGGGCTGCCCATCGCCACAACCGTCTATCTGCTTGTACATGTTGCCCCGGGGGCAAAGGAAGGGGGCCTCCTTGGTACATAGCTCCAGTAGTGTTTTCAGGGCCTTCTCCGGGATGTCCAGTGTATGTATCAGGGCAATGATAAATTTCGACGTAGGAATTCATGTCAATGGTCCTATCCACTGGCACGTTGGTGAACAGGCTTTCTACGTCGAGAGAGGCGATAGTGTGGTTGTTGTTACGGGGGGCGTCTCGTAAAATTTCAACGAAATCGTGGGCTGAGTTAAGGTTGAATTGGCTGGGCACGTAGGGGGTGAGGAGGTTGTTCAGGGCCTTGGCGATCTGGTAGGTGGCAGTGGGGATCTGGGAGATGATGGGGGGGAGGGGGTTCCCAGGTTTGTGTGTTTTGATGGTTCCGTACGCATAACCAGGGGTGTATTCTCCGCCGAGTTTTTTAAGGTGGATCCCTCCTTGTTTGGCGTTGATGGCGGTGATGGTGGTGTTGGCAATACGTTTGATTTCGTCGGTTGGGTTGCGGGTGATCTTTTTAAAACTTCCCAAACCAACAACAGGATATATAAACCTTACTAACACCATTCTGACCCTGGAACAAGAAGACCTCCTCAACAAAGGCCTCAACTGCCACTACAGCTCCAAACCTGGCCCCCACCGGACCGCCTAGAAACGGAAATCCTCCTGGACGACATCCTACGACTCAAGAAGGATGGCAAGGTCACCACTACTCCCGCCCTACAACCTACTCTCCTCGCTGAAGCCGCCAAAAACCAGAGGAACTCACCATAGCAAAATACTCAACAAACAACACTTCCAAGCTGCCAAACTATTAAGAGACAACCCCAACATCATCATCCGTCGTGCGGATAAAGCTTCCTGCCTCGTGATCCATGACAAGGAGGAATATCTTAGAAAAATGGACGTCATCTTAAGTGACAACACTAAATTTAAAAAGATCACCCGCAACCCAACCGACGAAATCAAAACGTATTGCCAACACCACCATCACCGCCATCAACGCCAAACAAGGAGGGATCCACCTTAAAAAACTCGTCGGAGAATACACCCCTGGTTATGCGTACGGAACCATCAAAACACACAAACCTGGAACCCCCTCCGCCCCATCATCTCCCAGATCCCCACTGCCACCTACCAGATCGCCAAGGCCCTGAACAACCTCCTCACCCCCTGACGTGCCCAGCCAATTCAACCTTAACTCAGCCTCACG
>JAVRFV010000504.1:0-25678 GCA_032716605.1 Paralithodes platypus
TTATGCTAGGATTAATTGTTTTCATTTAGCGTCAGTAACATCGTATTTCTTTTATTTTCGTTCAACGTATATCCCTTTCATTATATAAGAGTTATGTTAAATTCGTTTAGTGTCATAAAGAGTATTGTTTTCATAATTCGCATTTTTAGTTTCAATTAATTTCGTTATTTACTATTATGACCCCTCTATATTCTGTATGTGCCCTGGTATCATAGGTTTACTATTAGGTAACCCCCTCTATCTTATATATGTGCCCTGGTAACATAGGTTTACTATTAGGTAACCCCTCTATATTATATATGTGCCCTGGTAACATAGGTTTACTATTAGGTAACCCCCTCTATATTATATATGTGCCCTGGTAACATAGGTTTACTATTAGGTAACCCCCTCTATATTATATATGTGCCCTGGTAACATAGGTTTACTATTAGGTAACCCCCTCTATATTATATATGTGCCCGGTAACATAGGTTTACTATTAGGTAACCCCCTCTATAGTATCTTGTGCCCTGGCCCTCTATATTATATATGTGCCCTGGTAACATAGGTTTACTATTAGGTAACCCCCTCTATATTATATATGTGCCCTGGTAACATAGGTTTACTATTAGGTAACCCCCTCTATATTATATATGTGCCCTGGTAACATAGGTTTACTATTAGGTAACCCCCTCTATATTATATATGTGCCCTGGTAACATAGGTTTACTATTAGGTAACCCCCTCTATATTATATATGTGCCCTGGTAACATAGGTTTACTATTAGGTAACCCCTCTATATTATATATGTGCCCTGGTAACATAGGTTTACTATTAGGTAACCCCCTCTATATTATATATGTGCCCTGGTAACATAGGTTTACTATTAGGTAACCCCCTCTATATTATATATGTGCCCTGGTAACATAGGTTTACTATTAGGTAACCCCCTCTATATTATATATGTGCCCTGGTAACATGGGTTTACTATTAGGTAACCCCCTCTATATTATATATGTGCCCTGGTAACATAGGTTTACTATTAGGTAACCCCCTCTATATTATATATGTGCCCTGGTAACATAGTTTACTATTAGGTAACCCCCTCTATATTATATATGTGCCCTGGTAACATAGGTTTACTATTAGGTAACCCCTCTATATTATATATGTGCCCTGGTAACATAGGTTTACTATTAGGTAACCCCCTCTATATTATATATGTGCCCTGGTAACATAGGTTTACTATTAGGTAACCCCCTCTATATTATATATGTGCCCTGGTAACATGGGTTTACTATTAGGTAACCCCCTCTATGTTATATATGTGCCCTGGTAACAGGGGTTTACTATTAGGTAACCCCCTCTATATTATATGTGCCCTGGTAACATAGCCCTCCTCTATATGATATATGTGCCCTGGTAACATAGGTTTACTATTAGGTAACCCCCTCTATATTATATATGTGCCCTGGTAACATAGGTTTTCATTCTGTATTAGGATCGAACCCGCGCCTGACCCCTTAGATGTGTAAGTACTAGATACTTGTTAATAGCATAACATTGTATACATTTTAGCTATATTAGGACATTTTATTATTTCGTAGTGTTATTAAGAGGAATCGGCCTTTGGCCGGGAAATTTTTCTAAACGAAAAATGTACAAATTTATCTTGAAGGGGGTCTAGGGTGTGTTTTTCTAAGCTTGATGGAGGTCTAGGGAGGAAACTAAACAAAATATATGAGTAAATGAATTAATATGCCAAACAAACGGCCAGTCTCCCCTTAACTCAGATCCATGTTGTGTTCATATCGAGGCTATATATATATATATATATATAGAGAGAGAGAGAGAGAGAGAGGAGACAGAAAAACACAAAAACCTGCCGCGGCTCTTGTGTGGTCACCATATTGCTTGCTTTCGTGGTCAACATTTTTGGAGGAAATTAATCTGTGGAGATGGTTTGATTATAACTCCCGGGGCCCCTGTGTAACCTGATGATGGCTTGGCTCTCTCTCTCTCTCTCTCTCTATATATATATATATATATATATATAGTATATATAGTATATAATTATACAGTATATAGTATATATATATATATATATATATATAATATATATGTATATGTATATGTATATGTATATATATATATATGTATATGTATATATATATATATATATATATAAATGTATATATATATATATATATATATATATATAGTATTTAGATATATATATATATATTGTATATATATATAAATATATATATATACAGTATATAATTATACAGTATATATATATATATATATATATATATATATATATATATAGAAGAGAAACAGGAGGATAAGGGCAACGACCGTATTCATCTTGGTAGCTTTATTCAATATTTCGGACTATCTTGGTCCATCATCAGGCTTGGATACCGGTCCTAAAAATAAATTACTTTATTAAGAATTTAATATAAGTTAAATCGTGGACCATAAATGTATTAAAATTGCAGGCTCGCTATCGCTCGCCAGGAAAAAATCGACACCTAAATGGTACGAAACATCTTACAATTGAAAACTGAATGGGACGAAAGGTGTTAAAATCACCAAACTAATGGGCCGAACGTCTTAAAATCTGAAAACTAGTGGGGCTAAACATTAGGAAGAAGGGGGTCCAGAAAAACGGTCTGCCTCCCCTTCAAGTTGCTGGTAGTTAACCCCTTGTGTACCGGTGACGTACTCTTCATTATTTTCTGGCAACTATAAGACGATTTTGTTCAGCTTAGGAAGGATGTCTACCCATGAAAAAGCTACAGCCTATCTCAATTAGCTACCCTATATCCTTCTTAAGCTTCATAAAATTGTCTAAACGTAGCTTAAATCAAATACAAAAGACGTCGGCCGTACAGAAGGGGTTAAGTGGGAGAGTTCGAAGCCTGTTACTTGCTGGAGGCCCTTTTGAAACTGAATAAATGGTCTAATAGTAGTCCGCATAAAGTTAACCCTTACAGTACCAGGGACGTCCTTTTGTTTATGTTTTAGCTGCTTTTAGACGAGTTTATGAATCTTAGGAAGGATAATTAATAGCTAAAAGGATTAACTGAGATAGTCTGTAATCTTTTATCGGGTAGACATCCTTCCTAAGCTGAATAACAACATCTAATAGTTGCCAGAATAAAATTAAAAGGATGTCACTGGTACGGTCGCGCTAATATGCCATGTCCCAGCTGTCATTACGTTTGGCTCGCTCTGTGCTTTATTAATGTCTGTCGGATGTTGAATAGGGTGGGTAAGTGTAGGAACATGTTTGTATAGTTCACTCGATATGAAGAACTAAAGCTTAGATACTGCTGATACCAATTATTGATCAAAACATAATCGGTGCCGAGCCATGACTTATTAGCGCGACTGTACTGAAGGGGTTAAATGGACGGAACTGGTACAGAAGGGGTTAAAACTAGGCTACCTTACCTTTTGATGTGTTGGCCGCTCTTCTAGCGGCACCAAGGAGCGCGACGCCCCTCGTTATGGGTGGTGATTTGGTGCAGTAGACTGTTTGAAGCGACAGCTCGCTCTCTTGCTCGTCTGGCACTTTTTGCAGTTCGACATCTAGGGCTCTCTTGAAGTTGTCTAACGAGATGTCCCTCATGTCTCTTACTCGCCGTGGGAGTTTGTTGAAGAGACGTGGGCCTCTGTGTGATAACCAGCCCTCTCGCAGAGAGCCCATAGCACCCCTGTTATTCATCCGGGGGATTTCGCATTCCCAGCCTCTCCTATCACTGAATTTCATGACTATCGGAGTATGTAGGTTTGGTACTAAGCCCTCTGCAATTTTCCACGTGTATATTATTAGGTAACGTTCTCTTCTACGTTCCAGTGAGTACAGATTCAGTGCTCTTAAACGCTCCCAATAGTGTAGATGTTTTCTCGAACATATATGCGAAGTGAAATTTCTTTGTACACTCTCTACGTCATTTATTTCACCTGCTTTGTATGGGGATGTTAATACGCTACAGTATTCAAGCCGCGTAGCACTAGAGATTTGAAGAGCGTTATCATAGGCAATTCACCGCGTGTTTTAAAAGTACGCAGAATCCAACCCGTTAGACGTTTCGCAGCCGCCACTTTGACCTGGTTATGTACTTTAAAACCCATATTTTCAGACATTAATACCCCAAGGTCTTTCACACTGTCTTTCCGTTCTATTATGTGGTTAGATTCTGTTAAGTAATTTGTAATTTCTTTAACACCATTATTATCGTACCGTATTAATTGGAATTTTTCCTCATTGAATTGCATGTTGTTTTCCCTGGTCCACTGGAACACTACATTCATGTCTTCCTGCAGTCGGCCCGTGTCCTCTTGTGTGTTTACTATCTTGCTTAATTTTGTGTCATCAGCAAAAGACAACACCGTACTGTGTCTGGTGTTGGTATCTATGTCGCAAATTAGTATGAGGAACAGAAGGGGCGCTAGCACTATACCTTGGGGCACTGAGCTTTTGACATCCGAAGGCTCAGAAGTGACTTGGTTTACTGCTACCGATTGTTTTCGGTTTACGAGGAAATTGTATATCCACCGTCCGATTTTCCCAGTTATACCTTTTGCTTTCAGTTTGTGGGCTATTATACCATGGTCACATTTATCAAATGACTTAGCAAAATCGGTGTAAATGACATCCACGTTTTTCTTTTCTTCTAGCGCTTTAAGAATTTTGTCATAGTGTTCCAAAAGTTGTGAGAGACATGATCTTCCCGCTCTGAACCCATGTTGACCGGTGTTGTGTAGTTCATTTGTCTCCATGAATGTTGAAATTTTGCTTCGCAGGACTCGCTCGAAAACTTTAATGATGTGAGAGGTTAGAGCTACCGGGCGGTAGTTTTTTGGTAGTGCTTTACTCCCTCCTTGATGCAGTGGGGCAATTATTGCGTTTTCAAGCTATCTGGTATGTCACCAGTGTCTAGACTACTTCTCCACATTATAGCCAGGGGTTTTGAGAGGTTTTCCTTACATTTTATTATTAGGATCGAATTCCATGAGTCCGGGCCTGGTGCCGAGTGGGATGGCATGTTGGAAATGGCCTCTTCTATGTCTTTTGGACCGAAATCAATATCCAGCATCTGAGGGGTTTCCGTGGGGGAGGTTTCCATGAAAAATATATTTTGGTCTCTGATGACTTTTGTTTCATCAGGCTCACTGAATGCCATTTCATACTGCCTGCTTAAGAGTTCGCTCATTTCCTTTTTATCCCCTGTGAAAGAGCCGTCCCCTTTGCTCAGTGGGCCGATGTTTGATGTTGTTTTAGCCTTTTGTTTGGCGTATGAAAAGAAGTATTTGGAATTTTCCTTTATACCTGCAATAGCTTTCCTCTCCTCTTCCATATGTTGTAGTTCATATGTGTTAAGCCCCCTCCTCTTTATTATGGTCTTGGAGGCGCTGTCTAGAATTTTTAGAGGCGGACTCCCGTTGGAACTGTTTTATGCCGATTTAGTCCTAATAGCTGACAGTATGCAGGATGCTGAAGCCAAATTCAGAGAGTGGAGAGAGGGCATGGCGAGCAAGGGTTTAAGAGTCAATATTAACAAAACCAAGGTTATGCATTGTAGTTTGAGACGAGGCAATGTGGAAAAGAGCGGTGCATACCCATGTGCAGTGTGTGGAAAGGGAGTGGGCGTTAACCAAATTAAGTGTAGCATTTGGCGGTGTGGGGTACACCATGGGAGTAACGTCTGTAGTAGAATAAAGGGGCCCCTGCCGAAGGATAATCAGAATAGAGAAATTTGAGTGCGTAGTGTGCAAAGGCGAGCTTGTGTTAAGTGATGATCCTGTGGCTGTGATTTTTGGAAATGAGTCTTTGGAGCTGGTGAACAAGTTTTGTTACCTAGGAGATACCATCTCTGCCGGTGGTGGGGCCGAGGCTGCCACTGTTGCTAGAATTAGGTGTGGCTGGGGAAGTTCAGAGAATTGATGCCAATCCTGACCATGAAAGAATGCTCTCCCCCTGAAGGAAAGGTGTATGCCTCATGTGTTAGAAGTGCAATGACGTATGCCTCAGAAACATGGCCGTTAAAGTAGAGGATGTCAACAGAATGGAGCGTAATGAGATGAGAATGGTGAGATGGATGTGTGGGGCCAGGCTACAGGATAGAATAACAAATGTTGAGCTGAGGAGACGTTTAGGTATAAAGAGTATTAGCGAGGTGATGCGTACAAGTAGACTGGGATGGTATGGACATGTGGAGAGAATGGAACAAAATTGGGTGAAAAAAATGCAGGTCTGTGATTGTGGAGGGAGCTGCACCAAGGGGTGGACCGAGGAAGACCTGGGATCGGACTATACGCGCCGATCACAAATCCAAGAACTTGACAAGTGAAGCAGCCCTTAACAGGGTTGCCTGGAATGCCGCCATTAGGACAAGAGACTGAAACTGCACTTATGTGTGGAACACTCAGTCTTAAATTATGTTATGTATGTATGTATGTATGTATGATATTCTTAGCCTTTGTTCAATTTCCACAATTTCTCTATCTATTTCGACCTTTTGCCTATCCTGTAGATTTTGATGTGTGCTTTGTGTGAGTAATTTTCTTCTTCTGTACAGCCTCCTCCTTTCCCGATCTTGTTTGCTTCTTCGTTTTGTTTGTCTTGCAGGTATATGGTGGCTACAGATTTGGGTCATGGTTTCTGTTATTAAGACTAGACATTCTGCTGGTGTCAGGTTATCCATTAAATCTTCCCAGTCTATTTCCTCCATTTCTTGATTTACCTCTTCCCACCTAATGTTTTTGTTATTGAAGGTAAATTTACTGAAGGGGCCGGTTTTTGTTCTAGATTCTGAGGTTGTCTGTACACTTTCTAAGGTTGTTTTGATCTCAATTAATTTATGATCTGAGTATGTTGTGTCCGATATGTTAATGCTGTGTACTAGAGAGTCGTTGTTAGTGAAGACCAGGTCTAAGATATTGTTTTCCCGTGTGGGTTCAGCAATATGTTGGGTAAGACTAAAAAAATCACAAAGTTCAAAAAGCTCTCTCGTATTAGTATTTGCTTCTCCGATGTTGTTTGCCACTAGCTGGTTTTCTAGTTGTCTCCATTTAATGTTTGGTAGGTTAAAGTCTCCTAGCCATATAATATTTGGTGTTGGGTTCCCCAGGGTTTCCACTTCTGATTTTATTTTGTTGAGCTGGGTTTTGAATTCTTCTCGGGATGAGTCTGGAGGCCTGTATGTAACAATAACTGCTAAATTTAGGGATTCTATTTTAACTCCAAGTATTTCCACCACTTCATTACTGTTATTTAGGAATTCAGTACATATCAGTGAGTCATGTATGTACAAGGCTACACCTCCATGTGATCTATGCGTTCTGTCCGCCCTATGTTTTTTTTTTTTTTTTTTTTCTATGTGATTGAGGGAGGCAAAAGGCATAACTGCCTATAGCGAGTGCCTCCCCCATAGTTGAAAGAGTGACAGGGCCAAAATCAAGGGACGTTCGAGCCAAAATGCCTGGACACACGGAGTTTGAAGCAATTTAAGTCATAGGAAGAGGGAAAGACTGATTCTGGGAGAGAGTTCCAGAGCTCAGATGTTGAGTAGAAGAAAGTTTGAGAGTAACGTTTCACTCTTGGGTTGGAGAGTTGCACAGAGTAGGGGTGGGATTGAGTTGCAAGACGAGTACCACGTGCCCTACGTAAAGGAGGTGGTATGCACTGGGATAGCTATGAGGAACACTGATTATTATAGTAGCGATAGAATAGCGAGAGAGATGCAACATTGCGGTGGAGAGAGAGAGATTGCAGAGAGTTGGTGAGTGGACGGGAGTTAATGATACGAAAGGCCTTCCTTTCAACTTTGTCTAGGAGAGCGGTGTGAGAGGAACCTCCCCACACATGTGAACAATACTCAATACAAGGCGCACTATGCCCCTGTACAGAGCAAGAAGCTGTGCAGGGGAAAAGAACCCCCTAAGGCGGTTGAGCACACCCAGCTTCTGGGAGGCTGCCTTAGCAAGACTGGTAATATGGTCCTTCCAAATGAGAGCAGAAGAAAAAGAGACACCAAGAATATTGAGAGAAGATGAAGGGTTAATTTTTGTATTGTTGAAGAATAAGGGATAGTCCGCTGGAAGATCCTGACGGGTAGATAGATGGAGAAATTGGGTTTTGGAAGCATTAAAGTTAACAAGGTTTTCTCTTCCCCAATTGGAAATAGTATTTAGATCAGAATTTAAGAGTTCTATGGCTTCATTACGTTTGTTTGTCGTTGAGGGATTGCTGGCTGGGGCGTTCTGAAAAACTAATGGAGTAGTGTAAGGTTGAGTCGTCTGTGTATGAATGGATGGGAATTAAGGTACAGTTAAGGAGATCATTTATAAAAATTAGAAAGAGAATAGGAGATAGGACAGAGCCCTGAGGAACACCGGAGTTTATAGGGTGAGGAAGTGAACAATGGCCGTCCACAACCGCAGCTATGGAACGGCCGGAAAGGAAATTAGAGACAAAGGCACAGATGGAGGGATAGAAACCGAAGGAGGGTAGTTTAGAAATTAAAGATTTATGCCAGACTCTATCGAAGGCTTTCGATATGTCTAGTGCAATAGAAAAAGTCATGTAGGTTGTAACCAGGAATCCATACCTCACTATCTTCCTGATCTTTAATGCGAGTTTCTGTGAGAGCCGCAAATATAGCGTTTCCTTCTTCTAGCAGGGTCCTAATAAATGGTACTTTGTTCGTGGTTCTATTTTTTAGGCCTTGGATATTTGCAAACAAGATTGGGGAGGGATTGTTTGGAGTACTTTGTGTACCTAATAGTCTTCGGGATGTATTGGCCACTCTTGGGAGGCCAGGAGGTGCTCGAGGTGTTCTATGTGCTCTTCCATCTCCCTCAGTCTCTTCATCTTCATCTGCCCTTTCCCTCCTTTCCTTTTTCCTCTGTCTCGTCCTCGCATAGCTAGAGAGTTTTTTGGGCTACCATTCGTGTTAGGTCTAGCATATCTCCAAGTCCCTTTAATATGAAAAGCTGGGCATTTCATATTGTAGCAGGTCTTGTTCTCAAGTGATGTCTTGCAAAGGGATGGGTGGTGGTATTTGCAGGTTTCACCAAATCTACATTTTCCATGACTGGTTATGTTGTTGCAAATTTTGGGATGAGCAATTCTACATGAATTCCCATTATATTCGCCCTTTTGACCAAAGTAGCACCTTCTTTCCAGATAATATCTGCACACTGGTGTAGACAACCCCAGTAGGTGTGGCTGGGGCTGCAAGGGGTTATGTGGTGAGCTAAGTGTGGTTGTGGGTGATAGTGGGCTTGGTGTATGGGTGGGTGAGGCTTGCAGGGGGGTGGAGTTACGGGTTGGTTGTAGGTGGGCAGGTGGCAGTGGTGAGGGGGGAGACGATGTGGAAGGGGAGCCTGATATGGGGGCTTGTTGCATCCTACGTTCATCCTGCAAATGTATTTGATCAACAGCAGTAGGGTGGTCAATGGCCATAGATGGGATTAATGTGGGTGTTTTCTGGGTCTGGGGAGGTGTGGGGAGATGTGCGGCAGGGTTTGTGGATATGTAGGGTGCGAAAGGTTGTTGTTCGGCAGGCGATGTGTGTTGATGTGCAGGAGGCAATGTGGGCATTTTCATGGGAAGGTGTGCGTGTGTGGGTTGTGATATTAGTATATTAGTGATATTAGGGCCTGCCCTAGGCCTGTCCTAGTCCAGCGCCGTGGCACTGCTGTAGGAGTTAACAGATTTGTTCTCCAAAACGCGTATATCTCTCCAGATATTTTATCAATCGGTTCGATTTTGCACTTCACAGGACCGCGACACTACGTTTGTTTTTGTGTGTGATTTTTTGAAAGTTTAATCACCAGTATCCCGCGGGATAGTCGAAAAATCCCGGACCGCGACGGACGTGACCCTCCTCTCTGACTGACTCTGACTGACCTCTGCTATGTGGAAACCACATTATATGTCCCATATAATTGACCACTTGTGAGTTTCAGGCTATAAGGAAGTTGGAGCTGTAGACATCGATAATTAACATAATTATCACCTAAATTGCGTTTGTGTGTTTATATAAATACATAAAACCCAATTAAACGTACTTTTTATAACATTAGAAACCTACATTCTTCTTGTATTTTTGTTTAATATCGATGTTTATGGCTCCAACTTCCTTATAGCCTGGAACTCGCAAGTGGTGGATTGATCTGTTCTACTCGTTGATTAAACTTGCCCCAGATGTTGTCAGTTGAGCAGCTTAAAGGGGCCCACCTCGTTATTTGTCTCTCTCTGCGGGTTGTATCCATTCGGCCCCATTCAGCCTACTGTTTTTAGACGTTTATCCCCATTCAGGTGTCTATTTTATTCTGGCGAGCGGTAGCGACCCAGCATATTTGTATAAATGTTTTTGACAGGCTGAATTTGTACATTTTTCAATAGGAAAATGTCTTTGGCGAAGCCGGATTTCTCCATACAACGCTGGTTCGCTATCGCTCGCCAGTAAGAATTCGACACCTGGATGGGAATAAACATCTTAAAACAGTAGGCTGAATGGTGCAGAATGGATACAAGCCAGAGAGAGAGAAAAAAAAAAGGAAAGACAAAAAAAGCAGGTGACCCCCCCCTTAACCTGTACTGTGCCGGCAACGTTATTCTAGCTATGTTTATACGATTTTGTGCATCTTAAGAAGGATCTGTGGTAGTAAGAGAAGTTAAGCGAGATAATTCGAAGCCTGTTAACCCATACAGCACCGGTGACGTTATTTTCGTTCTATTGTGGCAACTATTAGACGATTTTATTCAGATTAGGAAGGAGCTCTAGCAATAATAAGGCTTCAAGCTATCACAACCAACACTTTTAACTACAGCAGATCCTTCCTAAGCTGCATAATATCGCATAAGTATAGCTAGCATAAAAGAAAACACACGTCGATGGTACTCAAAGGGTTAATCACTGGAGGCCCTTTTTGACCTGATTAAAATAATCTAATAGTTGCCAGAATGTAAGGAAATGGACGTCACCGGTACTGAACGGGTTAAAGGGTGGATGTTTGTTTTTCTGGTCACCCTTCTCTCTCATGCTTAGCCCCATTAGTTTCCAGATTTTTAGACGTTCGGCCCAATAGTTTGGAGATTTTAGGACCTTTCAACTCACTTATTTGTCATTTTTCAGACCTTTCGTGCCATTTAGGTTTCGATTTTTCCCTGGCGAGCGATAGCGAGCCTATAATTTTAGGAGGAACCGGCCGAAACTACCGAAACATGTACACATTTATCTTGAAGGAGGGTTTTGGGCCGGTGTTTTTTAAGCTTGATGGAGTTCTAGGGAGAAAACTAAAACAAATTATAATAAATCGACCAATAAATTAAGGGAGCCCACCTCGCTTTTTGTATCTTTATCTCCCTCTCTCTTTTCTCTCCTTTTCTCTCTTTCTCTGGCTCCATTCAGCCTACTGTCTTAAGACGTTTACCCCCATCCAGCTGTCAATATTTCCCTGGGGAGCGGTAGCGAGCCAGCATATACATATTTTTGTTTTGCCAGCAAGCTAAATTTGTAAATTTTTCGATAGAAAAATGTCTCCGGCGAAGCCGGTTTTCACCAAACAATGCTGGCTCGCTATCGCTCACCAGGAAGAAATCGACACCTGGATGGGGATATACGTCTTAAAATAGTTGACTGAATGGGGCCGAATTAATACAAGCCAGAGAAAGAGAGAAAAGGAGAGAAAGAGAAAAAAAGCAGGTCTATCTATCTATCTATTGCCTGACGCCGTGATCCCCGAAGGGGTGGCCACGAACGAATCGCCCCATGCACCTCTGTCCCCGGTCAGTCGACGCCCCTCCCCCCAACCAACACCGCCTTCATTCATATACTTCCTCACTCCATCCTTCCACCTCTCTTTCGGTCTACCTCTCCCTCTCTGTCCCTCCACCTCGCTCTCATACACCCTTTTAGTCATTCTCTCGCTTTCCATACGTTCCATATGGCCGAACCATCTCAAGTTGTTCCTTTTCACACTTTCCAGCACATCTACCTCCACACCACACCTCCTTCTTACTTCCTCATTAGTCTGTCTATCCCTCCATGTAACTCTGCACGCACTTCTTAGGTAATTGATTTCCACTGCTCTCACTCTTGGTCTGCGTCTCTCAACCAATGTCCATGCTTCGCTTCCGTAAGTCAGTGTCGGGATTACCACACTGTCATGCAAGGACTTTTTCACTTCCATACTGACCACCCTATTTCTTGTTACTGCTTTCAGCGTTCCTACAACCCTCTTCCCCTGTTGTACCCTCTCCCGCACTTCTTCATCCATAGTCCCATCTTTACTCAACACGCTGCCCAGATACTTAAAAGAGTTGACGATCTCCATTGCCTGACCGTTCAGCTTCACCTCACACTCTGTGACTTCACCCCTTTCGAAGACCATAACCTTGCTCTTCCCCGCATTTACCTTCAAATTCCGTTTTTCGCACACTGTTCCAAACTCATTTACCAGACCCTGCAACTCCCATTCATTATCACTCATCAGAACTGTATCATCCGCAAACAGCAGTATAGGTAGCTTCCACTCAATTCCCTCCCTTTTCAGCGATACACCAACATCCACTGCTCTTGATAGTATTTCTTTCATGACTCCATCCATATACAGTAAACAACCACGGGGACATCACACACCCCTGTTTCAAACCAACATTCAGGTCAAAGAACTCGCTCTGCTCACTCTCCACACGTACTGCGCCTTTGCACCCTCATACATGCTCTTCACTGCTTTCAGCAACTTGCCATCTACTCCGTATATTCTAAGTACTTTCCACAAACGTTCTCTATCCACTCTGTCATAGGCCTTCTCCAAGTCCATAAAGGCAACATACACCTTTTGTTTCTTCTCCAGATATTTCTCCACAACACAATTCAGGGTAAAAATCTGATCTACACATCCTCTTCCCTTCCTAAAACCTCCCTGCTCGTCGCCTATCCATATCTCCGTTCTCACTTTCACTCTCTCAATCACTACCCTACTGTATACCTTCCCTACTACGCTTAGAAGACATATCCTCAGTGGTTACCACACAGTCCTCTTTCCCTTTGCCCTTATATAGGGGAACTATTATGCCAGTCTTCCAGTCATCGGGTGCACTCCCCTTCTCCCATGCTAGTTTGCACATTTTCCATACCCATTCGATCACTATCTCACCACCATACCTCAACATTTCCCCACACACTCCATCTGTTCCTGGTGCTTTCCCCAACTTCACTCTTTTCATGGCTTCCCACACTTCTGACTTCCTGATCCCCACCTCCTCCTCCACTACTTCTCTTCTTCTCCCTCCCATACCATATCCAGCTATGTTTGCTGGCTCTTCATTCCTTACATTTAGCAACTCATTGAAGCAGGTGACCCCCCTTAAAAAGATACCAAGGTTTTCTCTTTATTGTAAGCCTTTGTGTGGTGCAGTTGGTAGAGGGCTGGGCTTGTATGGCTATAGACCTGGGTTCGATCCCCAGGCGAGCCAAGGATCTTTTTGGGAGGTTAAGGCAGGTGAAGGTATTGACGGATCAGCCTTTACAGTGGCGTACCTCATATCTACCTTCCAAAGGGTGTTGAGAAGGGAGAAGGGGTGTTGGAGAGAGAGGAAGCTGTTGGATTGGCTTTGTTATGTGTGTTATTAGTCTGTATACGTCGTTGAGGTGTCCCTGACTAGATGCGAGCCTGTGAAACACACTAGGACAAACTACTACACCCACTAATTATGTCCGCTTTGGCTGGGATCGAACCCAGGTCGAGCAAATTGGCTTAGTGTTACGTAGACCAACCATCAGTCCAAGCTGCTGAGAGAGACCAATCCCGCACACCCTTCAACACCCGGCATATCAGGTTAAGGGAACCCACCTCGCTTTTTTTATCTTTATCTCCCTCTCTTTTTGGCTTGTATCCATTCGGCTCCATTCAGCTTACTGTTTTAAGAATTACCCCCATACAGGTGACAATATTTCCCGGGCGAGCAGTAGCGAGCCAGCATATATATATTTTTGTTTTGACAGCAAGCTAAATATGTACATTTTTCGATAGAAAATGTCTCCGGCTAAGCCAGATTTCACGTCTTAAAACAGTTGGCTGAATGGGGCAGAATGGATACAATCCAGGGAAAGAGAGAAAAGGAGAGAAAGATAAAAAAATCCGGTCACCCCCCTTAACTATAGTATTATTATATGGTTAGCTGGAGTGGCTACGTCTGCGTCGTGGGTCCACCTCCGAGGGCTGCCGACCATGGATGGCTGCTGACCCCTCCCGGCCGCATTTTTTGTTTTGGTCATCAGTTTAGGCAAACCGGACACGCAGCACCACTGTACACTCAGAAGTTTGGCAACACTGCCCCACCATAATCATACCTAGCCTAACCTAACCCTAACCTAAGGGGAAGAATAACTCTTGACGCCAAGGATGGTAGGGAAGGAAGGAGAAAGAGAGAGAGAGAGAGAGAAGCGCCCAGACCCAACCGCGTTTAAACCTTTGTTAGCATGTCACCTCGTAGCTCAGTTGGTAGAAGTCAGGCCACATATACAGGAAATCCAGTGTTCGAGCCCACTCGGATTTAGTGTATTTTATATTTTTATTTTGTTATTTTAGTTATATAAAATTAGATTATATTAAGTTAGGTTAGGTTTGGTTAGGTTAATCTAATATAATATGATTATGGTGGGGCAGTGTTGCCAAAGTTATGAGTGTACAGTGGTGCCGCGTGTCCGGTTGGCCTAAACTGACGGACTACAAAAAATCGACGGACCGATGGGGATAGCCGGGCATGTCGGCCGTGGAGAGCAGTTCCCGGGAGCCAAACACACCACAACAAACCCCTCAGGCTGTTCGGCCAGGCAGCCTAGGGAATGAGAAACAACAACTATAGTACTATAGTATGTATTGTATTCTATTTATGTATCTATGTATTGTATTCATGTATTGTATTCTATGTATTGTATTCTATGTATTGTATTCTATGTATTGTATTCTATGTATTGTATTCTATGTATTGTATTCTATGTATTGTATTCCATGTATTGTATTCTATGTATTGTATTCTATGTATTGTATTCAATGTATTGTATTCTATGTATTGTATTGTGTGTATTGTATTCTATGTATTGTATTCCATGTATTGTATTGTATGTATTGTATTTCCATGTTTCCATCCGCAGAGCCGCACTTGGCGGTCGACCACCCTTAGCCCACATGAACACCCAGGCTGCGTACAACCGGACGCTTCAAATGGATCTGTACTGGAGTCGCCGAGATCAGGGGTCCTCAACATCGGAGGTTACGGATCATACGGCGGAGCTATTTTTGCCGCGGTCGCTTAATTCTCCTTCTCTCCGTACCAGTAGTTCAAGATAGTAGTAGTAGTAGTAGTAGTAGTGGAAGTAGTAGAAGTAGTAGTAGCAGTAGTGGTTGTAGTAGTAAGAGAAGAAAGTGGTAGTAGTAATAGTAGGTAAACTTATAATTATCTAAGTAATACTGATTTTTGGACACAATTCTTCTTCTTAGTTAGGCACTGCTTAATAGTTTCCTAGAATATCGTTAGGACCTTGTGTACCGGCCTCAGTTATCTTAGACCTACTATTAAGGACTTAGTAGAGGAACGGACAGAATGGATATAATGAGATAAGGATAAGATGGAGACGCGGACAGCTCAGCCGAGGCTCCATCACAAAGGTCAAAAATTACAAAAAATGCTGCATATGTACCAAACATGAACACAACTGTGAGCATTGCAGTTGTGTGAAGAGAAATAAAATTTGCACAAACTGTAATAAAGGGGACAATTGTCGTAACCCTTTAGGTAGAACAGGAACGAGTGGAGAGACGGCAGCAAATTCCCAGAGTGAGCGATAGGCAGATAAGGAGGCCGTCAGGGTGGCAGGGAACCCGAAACAATAAGGGGAGTAGCAAGGGACTCAAGGGATAGAAGAACCCCAAGAAGCGGAAAGTAATGAGGAGCCAACAAGAGACACAAGAGAGGGAGACGACAACCGAGACGGTAGAGAGGATGGCAGGCCTCCAAGGGGGCCAAATGAAGCAGGCAGAGGTGGAAACATACTCTGGAAAGGATTACGGGAAGAGGAAGTTAGAATTTGGATTGATGCAACGTACTCAGAAATAGTATATTGGTCTGCACACAACTTTTTCAACCCTCCAAAATGTGGTGCCACCACCAACATGCTGAACGATATGACAAAGCTCATTTATAACTATGTCTATGATACATCTTTAGCCCCGTATGTTCTCAAGATAATTTTCAGCATTCCACATCTCTTCTTGCAAAACACTCACCTCAAATCTAATCAAGGCAAAAATGTGACTGCACTAACAAGAAGAATGAAATTATGGAATGAGAACAAGATGGATGACTTACTCAATGAAGCCAGAGCATTACAAGGGAGACTAGGCAGACGGCGGCAAAAAAAGAAAAACAATGAAGACGAGGCCAGGAGATTCGGCGACCAGATAAGGCAAGGAAAAGTGGCACCTGCAATAAGGTCCCTGACAAAGGAGGCAGCTTGTGGGTTGCTGCCTATCACAAGAGAAACCATCCAAATGTTGAAAGAGAAACATCCACAATCTAGTGTCCATGAGAGTCAGAGGCTAGAGGGTGATTATATACCACCGAACACCGTCATATACGAACGAATCACAGGCGAAATGATTTGGAAAAAGGCTCTAGGGACACAAGGCAGTGCAGGCCCATCAGGGCTGGATGCAAACGGCTGGAGGACAATCCTGAGTAGAGCAATCTTCGGACTAGCAGCAACAGACTTATGTAGGGGTCTGGCAGCTCTTGCAAGAAAGATGACCACCCAAAATTGTCAACATTTGGAGGCTTACACAGCTTGTCGTCTAATACCTTTAGACAAGAATCCAGGATGCAGACCAGTAGGAGAAGAATCATCGGAAAATGCATAATGGAAGTGGTGAAAGACGATGTGCGGTCAGCGGCCGGTAATCTCCAAGTGTGTGCCGGCCACCAAGCAGGGGGTGAGGCAGCAATTCATGCCATAAGAAAAATATATGAGCAAGTGGACTGTGAAGCTGTGCTGCTAGTGGATGCAACAAACGCCTTTAACACCATCAACAGAAAGACGGCAATACATAACATCAAAGTAAAATGCCCCAGTTTTGCCACCTATGTAGAGAACACCTATAAAAAGCCTGCGGACCTCTTCATAGTAAACAACCAGAACACACGAAGGGGAACACCTCTGAAATCAATGGAAGGAACCACACAAGGTGACCCAGTAGCAATGGCAATGTACGCCTTAGGGGTCTCAGTGTTGCTAACCTTAACAAGCCATGAGGCGACGCAAGTAAAGCAGGTGGCCTATGCAGACGATCTCACTGGAGCGGGAAAAGTCAACAATCTCAAGCACTGGTGGGAACAAATATCAGAGGTAGGACCAAAAATAGGGTACCATCCAAATGCCAGAAAGTCAATACTAATAGTAAAAACAGAACATTATGAAAGGGCGGTAGAAGCTTTCAGCGGTAGTGAAGTGGTAGTAACAAAGGACGGACACCTTGGGGCGGTGATCGGCACGGAAGAGTTCAAGAACAAATACATAGAGGAGAAGGTCAGAGAATGGGTAAATTAAATTGAGAAACTGGCCAATATTGCAAAGACGGAACCACAGGCCGCGTATTCGGCATTCACATATGGGGTCAAACATCGCTGGACCTACTTGATGAGAACCGTTCCAAATGTGAGCGCATTACTTCAACCGCTGGAAGATGCCATCAGAGACAAACTCATCCCAGCGTGGATAAAGTCTCACACCCCGAATGATACAGAGAGGGAGCTGCTCGCACTGCCTCCTAGGTTGGGAGGGATGCGAATCATCGACCCAGTGAAGAGGGCAGTAACGGAATACCAGAACTCGGTAAAGATAACAGGATCTCTCACTGACCGTATCATAGCACAAGATTCTGACGGTGAAGTAGACCAGGCAGACATCTACAACATCAGAAAGACCATCACGTCAGAGAGGCAAAACTCACAGAAAAATGACCTGGCACAATTGATGGGACAACTTCACCCGCGACAAACAAGAAAACTACAAATAGCACAAGAAACGGGCGCTTCAAATTGGCTGACAACACTACCAATCAAGGCAAAAAGATTCAATCTCAACAAACAAGAATTTAATGATGCTATTGCACTGAGGTATGATTGGCCGATTGAAGGACTGCCCGATCGATGCGTTTGTGGAACCATCAACGATACAGACCACACCATGATATGTAAGAAAGGAGGATTCATCAGCATCAGGCACGATGAAGTAAGAGAATAACAGCGAACATGCTCAGGGAGGTGTGTAGAGATGTGGTGAGCGAACCATCACTCATTCCCTTGGGTGGAGAGACCATGCAGCACAGGACGGCCAACACATCCACTGAAGCAAGATTGGACGTTAGTGCAAGAGGCTTTTGGACAAATGCACAGCGAGCGTTCTTTGACATAAGAGTATTTGACCCAATGGCCCACAGCTACAGCGAGCTGTCTCTGGAGGCTGCACACAAGAGGAACGAACGAGAGAAGGTCAGGACATATGGAGAAAGGAACTTACACGTCGAACATGGCAGCTTTACCCCACTAGTCTTCACCACATCAGGAGGGATGGGACCCAGGGCCCAGTGCTCTATTCAAGGCTAGCAGAGATCATCGCAGAGAAGAAGCAACAGCCTGGGAGCCACGTCGTAGCCTGGATGAGATGCCGTCTATCTTTCTCATTGCTCAGATCAGCACTACTATGCCTGCGGGGAACAAGAAGGTCTGCAACACAACCAGTGACGGTGGCAGAAGTAGACTACGAGGCAGCAGAGGCAGAGGGTCCCTTAGGAAGGAACTGGATTGAAGTTGCATGGTGGAGAATAGTAGTATCTGATGCTTGTGAAATTTAGTATGTGTACAATATTATATATAGTGGTTGGTGGTGATGGTGAAGGTAGTGATGGTAGTAGTAGTAACATGAAATGTATGAAAAATATTAAATAAAAATCAATGTAGTAGTAGTAATCCACGATGATGAGTCTGAGTGCTTACCCCGGAATAGGAAGTAGCTGAATGACAACTAAGTCAGGCGCTTTGATGACTATTCTGACCTGGTCTAGGGTCCAAAGAGGGGATGCACAGACTGAGTGGTTTAAAAAAAAAAAAAAAAAAAAAAAAAAAAAAAATAGTAGTAATAGTAGTAGTGGTAGTAGTAATAGTAGTAGTGGTAGTAGTAATAGTAGTAGTGGTAGTAATGGTAGTAGATGTGAGTTTACTGGAGTCGCACGGTTCCTGTTTTGGCTTGTTTGTTTTGCAAGCTAAAACTTACTTTCTAGGCAATGAAAGCTCGCCAAATATCTATGACTGCCTATAGCCATTCCCAGTGTTGTATGAATGTTTTATAAGTTATTGTATGGGTGTATTATAAGTTATTGTATGAATGTATTATAAGTTATTGTATGAATGTATTAAATTTTATTGTATGGGTGTATAAGTTATTGTATGAATGTATTATAAGTTATTGTATGGGTGCATTATAAGTTATTGTATGGGTGTATTATAAGTTATTGTATGGGTGTATTATAAATTATTGTATGGGTGTATTATAAGTTATTGTATGAATGTATTATAAGTTATTGTATGAATGTATTATAAGTTATTGTATGAATGTATTATAAGTTATTGTATGGGTGTATTATAAGTTATTGTATGAATGTATTATAAGTTATTGTATGAATGTATTATAAGTTATTGTATGAATATATTATAAGTTATTGTATGAATGTATTATACGTTATTGTATGAATGTATTATAAGTTATTGTATGAATGTATTATAAGTTATTGTATGAATGTATTATAAGTTATTGTATGGGTGTATTATAAGTTATTGTATGAATGTATTATAAGTTATTGTATGAATGTATTATAATTATTGTATGAATGTATTATAAGTTATTGTATGGGTGTATTATAAGTATTGTATGGGTGTATTATAAGTTATTGTATGAAGTATTATAATTATTGTATGGTGTATTATAAGTTATTGTATGAATGTATAATTTATTGTAGGGGTGTATAAGTTATTGTATGGGTGTATTATAAGTTATTGTATGAATGTATTATAAGTTATTGTATGAATGTATTATAGTTATTGTATGGGTGTATTATAAGTTATTGTATGAATGTATAAGTATTGTATGGGTATTATAAGTTATTGTATGAATGTATTATAAGTTATTGTATGAATGTATTATAAGTTATTGTATGAATGTATTATAATTATTGTATGGTGTATTATAAGTTATTGTATGGGTGTATTATAAGTTATTGTATGGGTGTATTATAAGTTATTGTATGGGTGTATTATAAGTTATTGTATGAATTTATTATAAGTTATTGTAGAATGTATTATAAGTTATTGTATGAATGTATTATAAGTATTGTATGGTGTATTATAAGTTATTGTATGGGTGTATTAAAGTTATTGTATGAATGTATTATAAGTTATTGTATGGGTGTATTATAAGTTATTGTATGAATGTATTATAAGTTATTGTATGAATGTATTAAAGTTATTGTATGAATGTATATAAGTTATTGTATGAATGTATTATAGTTATTGTATGGGTGTATCATAAGTTATTGTATGAAATTATAAGTATTGTATGGGTGTATTATAAGTTATTGGATGGGTGTATTAAAGTTATTGTATGAATGTATTATAAGTTATTGTATGGGGTATTATAGTTATTGTATGAATGTATTATAAGTTATTGTATGAATGTATTATAAGTTATTGTATGAATGTATTATAAGTTATTGTATGAATGTATTATAAGTTATTGTATGAATGTATTAGAAGTTATTGTATGGTGTATTATAAGTTATTGTATGAATGTATTATAAGTTATTGTATGAATGTATTATAAGTTATTGTATGGGTGTATTATAAGTTATTGTATGAATGTATTATAAGTTATTGTATGAATGTATTATAAGTTATTGTATGGGTGTATTATAAGTTATTGTATAAATGTATTATAAGTTATTGTATGGGTGTATTATAAGTTATTGTATGAATGTATTATAAGTTATTGTATGGGTGTATTATAAGTTATTGTATGGGTGTATTATAAGTTATTGTATGAATGTATTATAAGTTATTGTATGGGTGTATTATAAGTTATTGTATGGGTGTATATAATTATTGTATGAATGTATTATAAGTTATTGTATGGGTGTATTATAAGTTATTGTATGAATGTATTATAAGTTATTGTATGAATGTTGTTACGTATCTTGATCCTCAAGTGGTTAACTCGATGAATCTAGATAGCACAGAGATATAATTTAAGGTATCAGTCAGCTGAAGGCAAAACAAAAGTAAAATCTAATAAAATAATTTCCTGTTGTTGCTTCCTTTCCTTTTGGATCTTAGGACTTGGTATCCTTTATTGACTGATACTCTTTACTTATGAAAAATACTGAAACTAATTAAAGTCATGTAGTATTTATAAAGAATTATTATTTAACCGAAGCTTAGTAGGCTATAGTTATGAACCGAATAAGTTATAGCTAAAGAAGGACTATTAATTTTATAAAAGTCTTGAAAGATAAATATTAAAGTAAGAATATTTCTGTCTCTTACCCTTTTTGAAATGAATAGATAGTTTTCTTATGTCCTTTTATTTATATTTAATGTAATTATTCTTGGTTCTTGTCTTACGTTAATAGTATTCTATTATTATTATCATCAGGAGTAATATCAAAGTCACATAAAAAGTTAGATATATATTTAATAATTAGTTAAATGTATTTCTTAACCACGTAACATTGAGGTTTGATTATGAGTAAATAAAGTTACAGGATCGTTTCATAGATTCGATTCAGGTCTCACTCAAATAATATGAAAAGCAAAATATAATATTTTTGAAGCAAAAGAATTTTCTTCAGCTTAGGAAATCACTAGAAGTAATATTATCACAGCCATGTTATTCTAAGGCGATATTACTAATACGAGACAATAGCATCACCGTACTAAGCACCATTAAGCAATGTAAGCTTAATTCAAAGAAAATGAAAGAACTCGTAAGTATTAATATAAAACAATAGTATTACTTTCATCATAACCCAATTACTTAAAGAGTTGCTTTAGTCCACAAGTTAGTCAACTAAAATAGTTAAGTACATAATAGCGTTAACGTTAATTCCCAATCAAATAGTTAAACACATAATAGTAGTGTTCACGGTAATTCCCAATTAAATAGTTAAACACATTACACACATTAAACACATCACGTTAATTCCCAATCACATATCTCACTAACCAACATAACATAAGTGTTTACACCGAACACACTTAACACACATTTATATAATCTGACTGACAGTCACAATCCCATTATAATACTTCACCCCGTCTTCCTCCAGCTGCAAGTTCACCTTCCCCAACTCCAAATGAGACTGATTTGAATGCCCACAACTCGGGTCTTATATACCAAACAATGATGGCGTAGGAACGAATCAGGAGGCGGCGGGTGGTGCCGGCGCCAATCATAGCTCCTCGAATCACATAACAGGTGCGAGGTCCATTCACAGCTCCTGGCGTCGATCATACGTCATAGCATCGGTCATCGAGGTGTGAAGGCTAGCATGCTGGTATGGGGCGAGATGGTTTGCCCACTCGCTCGTTCGCTAGTCTGCTTCACCACTTGGGTAGTTTGGCTCCTTGAACTCTAATTCTAACTCTTAAATTAACATACAGGGCTCCGTATGTCACAATGTATTATAAGTTATTGTATGGGTGTATTATAAGTTATTGTATGGGTGTATTATAAGTTATTGTATGAATGTTTTATAAGTTATTGTATGGGTGTATTATAAGTTATTGTATGAATGTATTATAAGTTATTGTATGAATGTATTATAAGTTATTGTATGAATGTATTATAAGTTATTGTATGAATGTATTATAAGTTATTGTATGGGTGTATCATAAGTTATTGTATGAATGTATTATAAGTTATTGTATGGGTGTATTATAAGTTATTGTATGGGTGTATTATAAGTTATTGTATGAATGTATTATAAGTTATTGTATGGGTGTTTTATAAGTTATTGTATGAATGCATTATAAGTTATTGTATGAATGTATTATAAGTTATTGTATGAATGTATTATAAGTTATTGTATGAATGTATTATAAGTTATTGTATGGGTGTATTATAAGTTATTGTATGGGTGTATTATAAGTTATTGTATGGGTGTATTATAAGTTATTGTATGGGTGTATTATAAGTTATTGTATGAATGTATTATAAGTTATTGTATGGGTGTATTATAAGTTGTATGAATGTATTATAAGTTATTGTATGAATGTATTATAAGTTATTGTATGGGTGTATTATAAGTTATTGTATGGGTGTATTATAAGTTATTGTATGAATGTATTATAAGTTATTGTATGAATGTATTATAAGTTATTGTATGGGTGTATTATAAGTTATTGTATGGGTGTATTATAAGTTATTGTATGAATGTATTATTGTATGGGTGTATTATAAGTTATTGTATGAATGTATTATAAGTTATTGTATGGGTGTATTATAAGTTATTGTATGAATGTATTATAATTTATTGTATGAATGTATTATAAGTTATTGTATGGGTGTATTATAAGTTATTGTATGAATGTATTATAAGTTATTGTATGGGTGTATTATAAGTTATTGTATGGGTGTATTATAAGTTATTGTATGAATGTATTATAAGTTATTGTATGGGTGTATTATAAGTTATTGTATGAATGTATTATAAGTTATTGTATGGGTGTATTATAAGTTATTGTATGAATGTATTATAAGTTATTGTATGAATGTATTATAAGTTATTGTATGGGTGTATTATAAGTTATTGTATGGGTGTATTATAAGTTATTGTATGAATGTATTATAAGTTGTTGTATGAATGTATTATAAGTTATTGTATGAATGTTTTATAAGATATTGTATGAATGTATTATAAGTTATTGTATGGGTGTATTATAAGTTATTGTATGGGTGTATTATAAGTTATTGTATGGGTGTATTATAAGTTATTGTATGGGTGTATTATAAGTTATTGTATGAATGTATTATAAGTTATTGTATGGGTGTATTATAAGTTATTGTATGGGTGTATTATAAGTTATTGTATGAATGTATTATAAGTTATTGTATGAATGCATTATAAGTTATTGTATGAATGTATTATAAGTTATTGTATGAATGTATTATAAGTTATTGTATGGGTGTATTATAAGTTATTGTATGAATGTATTATAAGTTATTGTATGGGTGTATTATAAGTTATTGTATGAATGTATTATAATTTATTGTATGAATGTATTATAAGTTATTGTATGGGTGTATTTAGTATTGTATGAATGTATTATAAGTTATTGTATGGGTGTATTATAAGTTATTGTATGGGTGTATTATAAGTTATTGTATGAATGTATTATAAGTTATTGTATGGGTGTATTATAAGTTATTGTATGTCTATAAGGTATTGTATGGGTGTATTATAAGTTATTGTATGAATGTATTATAAGTTATTGTATGAATGTATTATAAGTTATTGTATGGGTGTATTATAAGTTATTGTATGGGTGTATTATAAGTTATTGTATGAATGTATTATAAGTTATTGTATGAATGTATTATAAGTTATTGTATGGGTGTATTATAAGTTATTGTATGAATGTTTTATAAGATATTGTATGAATGTATTATAAGTTATTGTATGGGTGTATTATAAGTTATTGTATGAATGTATTATAAGTTATTGTATGAATGTATTATAAGTTATTATATGGGTGTATTATAAGTTATTGTATGAATGTATTATAAGTTATTGTATGAATGTATTATAAGTTATTGTATGGGTGTATTATAAGTTATTGTATGAATGTATTATAAGTTATTGTATGAATGTATTATAAGTTATTGTATGGGTGTATTATAAGTTATGTATGAATGGTTTATAAGATATGTATGAATGTATTATAAGTTATTGTATGGGTGTATTAAATTTTCTTGTATGGGTGTATTATAAGTTATTGTATGGGTGTATTATAAGTTATTGTATGGGTGTATTATAAGTTATTGTATGAATGTATTATAAGTTATTGTATGAATGTATTATAAGTTATTGTATGGGTGTATTATAAGTTATTGTATGAATGTATTATAAGTTATTGTATGAATGTATTATAAGTTATTGTCTGGGTGTATTATAAGTTATTGTATGATGTAGTATAAGTTTTGTATGGGTGTATTATAAGTTATTGTATGGGTGTATTATAACATTGTAGGGTGTATTATAAGTTATTGTATGGGTGTATTATAAGTTATTGTATGGGTGTATTATAAGTTATTGTATGAATGTATTATAAGTTATTGTATGGGTGTATTATAAGTTATTGTATGGGTGTATTATAAGTTATTGTATGAATGTATTATAAGTTATTGTATGAATATATAAGTTATTGTATGGGTGTATATCAGTTATTGAATGTATTATCTTATTGTATGAATGTATTATAAGTTATTGTATGGGTGTATTATAAGTTATTGTTATGGGTGTATATTATAAGTTGATTGTATCGAATGTATTATAAGTTAT
>JAVRFV010000505.1:0-24990 GCA_032716605.1 Paralithodes platypus
GGTAGTTTGTCAAAGGGTGGGACACAGCCTGTGTTCAAGAGTCCGGAAGGCTCGAACCCTGTCCGCGACGTCTTTGGGGGTCATAGAGGGCATGGTTTTGTGAGGTGGACTGGCGAAAGGCGAGGAGTTAAGCTATTGCGTGATACGGGGGCTTCTTAGACCTTGTTAAAGAACTTTACTGGTAGACCGATTAACGCTGCTCGGGAGGTGGTAGTTCAGGGGATCAATGCTACGAAGTCCTACCCGCTGGTGCGGATGGAGCTGGAGGTGGGTGGTGTGGCGAAGGAGCTGGATGTAGGAATTGTAGAGAACTTGCCTGTTGGGGGCGTCGACCTCCTCCTCGGCAACGACTTTGCGGTGCCTGCTTCTAAGGTTTCACCCTTGGTCGTCGCCGAGAAGGCGGCCGACGTTAGTAGGGAGGAACAGGAGTGGGTTGAGAAGTGTAGCGTACAAACCATGGCGTGTGTTGTGACGCGTTCTCAGACATCCGGAGCCTTGCAGCCACCACCTCAGTCTATCAAACCGTGGAGGAAAGGTCACAAGAAAACGGGAAGTGTTGGTCAATTGGAGAGTTTTGAGCCGGCAGTGTTTCTTGGTGACTCATTATTGGCACCTAATGTTAGAGTCTGGAGTGGCCCCGGGGCCTGTCACCGCTAGTGCAGGAAGAGACTCTGCGACAGCATCGTTATGCGCAGCGTGAGGAAAGGATGGCTCAGCGGGACATTGGAGGTGGAAATAAATTATTTAAGATGAACCTGGATAATCTCGCACCTGCTGATATATGTTCCTTGCAGCTGGAAGATCCTGAAGTCAGGGTGTGTGGTAATGGTAATGGTGTGGTAATGGTGCTGTCGAACTGGAGAGCGATGGGGATGCGCAGCCTGGTGATTTTTTCTTGTCCGAGGGGATCTTGTATCGGAGACATCAGGATCCCAAGAAAAAGTGGGATGGCGGGTCAGGATTAGTGGACCAGTTAGTAGTACCGAGGGTGTGCCGTGAGAGCTTATTGAGATTAGCTCATGATGTGCCTTTGGCAGGGCACCTGGGGGCATGTAAGACGGAGGCAGCTCTGAGCAAGCTTTTCTGGTGGCCTGGGTTAAAGGCGAGTGTCGTGTCATGGGTGTCACAGTGTCACACTTGTCAAGTTGTTGGGAAACCCAATCAGGTCATCCCGAGAGCCCCGTTACAACCCATCCCTGTCATTGGGCCGCCCTTCAGCAAAGTAGTTATCGATATGGTTGGCCCATTGCCCCCCACTAGTGCCGGCAATAAATTTTTACTAACTGTAATGGATGTAGCAACACGGTATCCAGATGCTTACCCCATGCGCAACGGGATGGCTAAGACTGTTGTCAAAAACCTACTTGTCTATTTCTCTCGTTATGGCTACCTTCAGGAGATCCAGTCTGATCAGGGATCCAATTTTACTTCTGCTCTGTATAAGCAGACCATGCAGCAACATGGGATAGTGTCTGTGGTGTCATCTGCCTACCATCCCGAGAGTCAGGGAGTTTTGGAAAGGTGGCACTCGACTCTCAAGAGTATGTTGCGGTGTTATTGCATGGAAAATGGGAATGACTGGGATCTAGGTCTCCCATACGTTTTATTTGCTGCGAGAGAAGTACCTGGGGAGAGCTTGGGATTTAGCCCGAACGAGTTGGTTTTTGGACACAGGGTCAGGGGGCCCCTCCACATAGTCAAGGAGATCTGGGAGGGAGTCACAAAGCCATGCTCGCTTCTAAAGTATGTTGTTGAAAGCCGTGAGAGAATGCTAAAGAGCCTGGAGGTAGCAGGTCGGAACCTTAAGAGTTCACAAGCTCAGATGAAGGACAGATACGACCAGAAGGTGAAGCTGAGGGAGTTTGAAGTAGATCAGGAGGTACTGATACTACTGCCTCTGGTGGGACACCCCTTGTCTGCCAAGTATTCTGGTCCGTATCGGGTTGTAAGGAAGGTTTCTGATCTCGACTATTTAGTAGCTACTCCTGATCGTAAGAAAAAGAACCAACTTTGCCATGTAAATCTGATGAAAGAGGCGCCCCTCCGAGCCTCTCACTGTCCCGGTGTTGATCTGCAGCGATCGTGGTGGAGAAGGAGGAAGGGACAGTCAAGCTGCGGGGGAGGATAATTGGGATTGTCATGTTTCCGCGGATCAGTGGGCGGGGAATTCTAGACAAGTGGCTCACGAGTTGATATTGCACCTGCCTGAGCAACAACGTGTAGCTGTGCAGCACTTGTTTGATTCAAACCCAGCTGTTTTCGCGGAGCATCCTGGCCTCACTACTCAAGCGGTGCACGATGTCGATGTTGGGGACCACCCGCCCTTTAAATCAGTGCCATACCGTGTTCCCCCTATTAAATTACCAGCACTTAGGGAAGAGCTGGATTATATGCTGAAACGTGGGCTGATTTCTGAGGGTGCAGTAAGGTGGACTTCCCCAGTCACACTGCAGCCCAAACCAGATGGCAAGGTGCGGTTTTGTATAGATTTCCGCAGGTTGAATGGTTTAACCCCCACAAATGCCTACCCTCTCCCTCGTGGTTAAGATAGGAAAAGCCAAGTTCCTCACTAAGATAGACCTTGTTAAGGGATATTGGCAAGTGCCCTTGTCTGAGCGAGCGCGAGAGGTGTGTGGGTTTGTGGTGGACGGTGCCACATATCGTTGCCATGTTATGCCATACGGGCTGAAAAATGCCCCTGCAACGTTTCAGAAATTAATGAACGACATTGTAGCCGACATTCCCAACTGTACGGTGTACCTAGATGATGTCATAATATACAACGATGATTTTAACAGTCACTGTGCTCACATCGGACAGCTTTTTAATAAACTGAATGAAGCAGGTTTGGTGGAAAACCTGGGTAAGTGCGATTTTGTCAAAGCCACAGTTTTGTACCTGGGGTTCGAGGTGGGGATGGGTCAGGTGTGCCCTCCACAGACAAAGATCAAAGCCATCGATCAGTTTCCCCAGCCTACGACTAAGAAACAAATCATGCGGTTTCTAGGTATGATAGGCTATTATCGTCGCTTCATCAAAGGCTATTCGACTGTACTTGCACCTTTAACTGACTTATTATCTAAGGACAAGAAGTTCCGGTGGGTTCCTGAGTGTGCAGAGGCGTTTTCCTTGGGGAAACACCTGTTATGTACCCACCCCATACTCAGGGCCCCGGACTTCAGCAGACCTTTTCAGCTGGCGACTGATGCCAGTGGCGTAGGGGCTGGGGCTGTCTTGTTACAGACAGATGAAAGGTATCGAACATCCAGTGAGTTTTTACAGTAAAAAATTCAATAGTGCACAAAGGAATTACTCTGTAATTGAAAAAGAACTCCTGGCGATAGTGCTGGCGCTCAGGCACTTCGATGTATATGTTCCTGCTTTCGGACCAGTCGTAGTGGTTTATACCGATCATCACCCTCTGAAATTCTTGAATCAGTTTCATAACCGGAATATGAGGCTGACCAGGTGGTCACTCATGCTTCAGGAGTATAATCTGGACATACGCCATATTGCCGGTTCTGATAACGTGATAGCGGATTGTCTATCAAGGGTGGATGATGTTGGTTAGACTGCCACAGGATTGAGGGTTGAGTGTGGAGGAAAATAGGCTGTCACTGTAGTTCAGCCGAAAAAAACAAATAAAAAAAAAGCAAAAACCTTATAAAAACTCTTTATTTTTTATAACGTGTAGAATTTTGTATAAGATGTTGTAGCAGTATCTAAGTTGAATGTTTTCGCTTATTGTCGCTGAGTTAGTTGAACTTGCTCGGTGGAGCGCAACAGTCTTTATTTTTTTTATATATAGTGCCTTGTGTCGCAACAGTGTGTGGTACTATGAGAAGCTTTCTGTTAGATATGAAGAACTTAGTCAAGGGTCTTATATCTTGGGGGAGGTGTGACGCTTCTGCATAGTTACCACGTGCGGGCATGTGCGCGCGTCGGCTGCCCAGCCGTTTAGAAACCGGCTGGTGGTCGCCGGCCGGCAGGCTTTCCCTTAGTATTTTTTTTTTTTTTTTTTTCTATGTGATTGAGGGAGGCAAAAGGCATAACTGCCTATAGCGAGTGCCTCCCCCATAGTTGAAAGAGTGACAGGGCCAAAATCAAGGGACGTTCGAGCCAAAATGCCTGGACACACGGAGTTTGAAGCAATTTAAGTCATAGGAAGAGGGAAAGACTGATTCTGGGAGAGAGTTCCAGAGCTCAGCTGTTGAGTAGAAGAAAGTTTGAGAGTAACATTTCACTCTTGGGTTGGAGAGTTGCACAGAGTAGGGGTGGGATTGAGTTGCAAGACGGGTACCACGTGCCCTACGTAAAGGAGGTGGTATGCACTGGGATAGCTCTGAGGAACACTGATTATTATAGTAGCGATAGAATAGCGAGAGAGATGCAACATTGCGGCGGAGAGAGAGAGATTGCAGAGAGTTGGTGAGTGGACGGGAGTTAATGATACGAAAGGCCTTCCTTTCACTTTGTCTAGGAGAGCAGTGTGAGAGGAACCTCCCCACACATGTGAACAATACTCAATACAAGGGCGCACTATGCCCCTGTACAGAGCAAGAAGCTGTGCAGGGGAAAAGAACCCCTAAGGCGGTTGAGCACACCCAGCTTCTGGGAGGCTGCCTTAGCAAGACTGGTAATATGGTCCTTCCAAATGAGAGCAGAAGAAAAAGAGACACCAAGAATATTGAGAGAAGATGAAGGGTTGATTTTTGTATTGTTGAAGAATAAGGGATAGTCCGCTGGGAGATCCTGACGGGTAGATAGATGGAGAAATTGGGTTTTGGAAGCATTAAAGTTAACAAGGTTTTCTCTGCCCCAATTGGAAATAGTATTTAGATCAGAATTTAAGAGTTCTATGGCTTCATTACGTTTGTCGTTGAGGGATTGCTGGCTGGGGCGTTCTGAAAAACTAATGGAGTAGTGTATCCTACGACAGTCAGATACTTGCGATCTAAGTCTCTCAAGAGAGCACCCTTTCAATTAGAGTAATTTGGCGCACAGACCTGGGAACGTCCCTAGGCTAGAGCAGGTGGCTCAGCCCGGGTATCCGAAGCCTATATCCTCCCGGCTGCATATTTCCGACGTCGAGACTAGTATATATCATAGGGGAAATTAGGACCAATCAGAGGCCGCAGTGGCAGTGACGTCACCCACAAGGGGAGGAGCCAGTCTGTCTCTCTCTCTCTCTCTGGGTGAGGAGCCTGCCTGCCTCTCGTTTGTTTATCTCTCTCTCTCTGGTAAATAGAATAAGTAAGTCACCTAGTATAACAAGTTATCAATATTTATTCGCATAGTATCTGTCTAGATTAAATAAGCATCCAGAGTACAATATGTTATTCCCATTAATTATAGTTTTACTTGAAAAGCAATGAGTAAACAATGAAAATTTTGCGATTCTGGCATCTTTCGTCCCAAGATTTGAGGAGGAGGGTGTTGCCAGTTCTCCTTAGACAGTTAAATTGTTTCAAATAGTTCTTGTTTTATTTATCATTATCATTTAAATTTACATTAATGCACAACGTAAATAAACTATAAATGGTCACTTTTCACTCTCTCTCTCCGCATATGTAATGATCTCATTCCATAATATTATGTATGTAGGCCTACAGATGTAGGCCTACAGATGTATGTCTGTATGTATGGATGTATGTATACACTCAGGCACATACCCCATAGCTGGGGGTGGCTGAATCGAGACATAGACTAAGGGAATAAGTAAAGATCCATGATAGGAGAGAAAGTGATAGATTGATATGAAGGGAATAACAAAATTCACAATTATATCTCATCGTACATCTGGAATCACAGTCCAACCTTACAGGTGAGTGCAACCTTTATGCCAAATGTCTCACTTCATATCGTATGGTTTCTTTATGTTCAGCGCCTTTCACGATAAAAATCGTTAATATTAGAGAACAGTAACTGTAACCGAGTCATAGGATACCTCGTTGTCCAGGCAGGACTCTTGACGGTTTAGGGTGGTTTGTTGCCTGGGTTTATAGATAAGGGTTGGATCTAGCGTTTTCCGTTGTTGCTTGTTGCCGCATACCTAGTCCAATAGAAAGAGCCCAGTGTTTATATATCCCAGGACGTAACAACATCACCAACAACTCTTCCAAAACTGACTACCAGAGCACCTCCACAAATAATTCAACACACTCCCCGTACTCTACCACCTGCACCTATATCACCAAATTTCACCCCAGGTTCAACAATCTCTGATTCCACCACCTATGCACCTTCTCTAAATCGTGGCCCACAGACCACAACCTCCCACTATAAATTGAGACCCCGCTTAAGAACAAGACCATCTGTGACCTCCAGAAACCCATCATTTTATAAATCACATAAACCTCCATCAAAACTCAAACCAGCTTCATCTCGCCCCCAACATTCTCCTATCATCTCACCAAGTTCATCGCCTCCCAAAAAGAAACTGCGGCCTTTGGCATCACCTGTCACCTCACCACCTAAATCCACATCATCCTCTGTCTCCCCACGTTCATTGTCACGTTCACCATCTTCCTCAACTCAAGATCGCCTCCCTCAAGCTTTAAATATACCACAACTAACATACCCACCTAGAATTAAACATCCTTCCTCTACAATCACGCATTCACCTTCCGTCATTAATAAATCACCATCCCTTCCTCATCCTTGCACCTCCCCTTATCATTCTCCTTCTAAACCTTCTACATCATTCAAATTAACCTCCGACAAACCATCCTCGCCTCGCCTCGCCCCTCCTACCTTATCCCCATTTCCTTCAACATTATCCCAGAAAACAACTCAACCTCAAAAATCAAAATTACCTTCCCCAATACCTCAAGCTATACCATTATCTTCCCCGCCACGCACTCCCAACCCCAGACCTACTTCTCGTTCACCATCGTCTAGTACTAGCAATGAGCCATGTTTCCGTGGTCAAGTTCGCACTAAATCAGGTCGACTAAGTAAACCACCAGAGAGATTCACTCATACTTTGTCTGCTATTTGTACTCCAGAAATTTTACCATTTCGTCATGCCAAGATCAACTCGGAAGTCTTCCAGCAACAGTTTGATATCTTAAGATTAAAAAAGATAACAAACACAAATGCCATCTCAGACACTACTTTTTCGACCACCTGTCCTCCAACCTACACACCTGGTACTTTTACGTCCGCACGAGGTCATGACCTTCCATCTGTCAAACCTATGGTTATCACTTGCCCCATTACTACCACCACCTACACACCTCCTGCTGTTCTACTGCCTACCGCCACCGTCAACATGTCTACCACTCCATTCATCAAGCGCATCAAATGGTCAAATGATACCGTCCACTTTACTCGGATACGGTATATACATGAGGCTTTGACTGCTTCTCTAGAACCTAACACCAAGGCCCTAGTTGCTGTTCTAGTTGACCCCTCCAAAGCCCCTGACATCCGTTCACTACAGTGGTGGAATTATTTGAGCAATCTTCAATTACTAGAAAACCAGGGCAATTTACTAACATTTGCCCCTGCGGCCAGAGGATGTGCCTTTCATGAGGGGAAAAGAAGTAAAATACCCCCAAAAGAGCCCCAAACAGAAGAGAGTAAAAGCATATAAGAGGAAGGAGAACCAAGGAAGAAAAAGGGACCGAAGGAGTCAACAAAGACGAGGACATCAACCACCACCAGGCGAGTCGCTGTACTGACGAAGGCCATGCCGGAGAAAGAATGTCCAACCACGCCGGGCAAGACTATTCGCCCCATCACCTCACCAAAGAAGAGAATAGTGTTTAGTCAATCATTTTAGAAACATCATCTATGTTCTTCTTCTATATTAAACACCACCTATGTTTTTCTTCTATATTAAAGATAAGATATAACATGATAGAAAATAAGGAACTATATTTTGAATGTTATGTATTAAATATAATAAGAAATTATCAACCAAATTAAATGAATATGTATGATGTGTTGAAAACCTGATTATGCAATAAGAATATGAAACCATACCTCAATAGACCTTTGGGACATCGTTTCCTACACATATATATATATGCCTTTGTTTGTCATCCTTTAAATACTTCTTCTAATTATACAAATCACATGTTCTCATAAAATCTTATATGTAGCATTAGTACCAAAGTTGACACCACGTCAAGCGGCGCTGATGTTTTCCCCACACGTACTGGAAGTGGGCGCCTCATGCGCTTAAGCACTCAGGCATACCAACACGCTCTGAGAATGAGGCATAAGTAAATTAGATGAATTACTGTGATATGTTTAGGAATCATTATCAACATAAATCCTACTAACAATGATACATATGTTGATTCCCAGTTGAACACCCCGGGAAGGAGTATGATAAATAAAATACTTTAAAAATGCGCATACAGACTTCATCACTTTGGTGCACACGGCACCAAACATTCCATTCAAGTTAATATTTAACCCGTTGAGCCCCGGCTAGTTATAATATTTTGTTCACCCCAGTCCCAAGCCATTTTCACTTTTTTTTTTTTTTTTGCTAAAATGGAAGACAAGGATGAGAAATGAAAAAAAAAAAAAATCACCTCTTCATCACTTTGGTGCACACGGCACCAAACATTCCATTCAAGTTAATATTTAAGAAACTCTTTTTCTTACACACAATTATTGTTTTCCAAGGCTTTATTGAGCTCACCTAGATATGATATGATTATTGATTTAACCATTGATGAAAAACCTTTGCAGTTAAGATGTATTTTTGACTTAAGCATCACCACATCACTTATTAAAGTAATTTAGAAGGAAAATATCTTGACCACCAGAGTAAGAAGGGTCTATAGACCTCTTTAAGGATACCTTCTCATGCCCTTACCATCCTATAGGTTAGGAAGGATCCCTCGCAGTAATCCTCAATACCAGGTCAGGATATTTGAAGAGAGTTAAGCAATTTTAAGGCTTCTTAAGTACTGTCACCACCACCTTTAGAAGTCTTATAATTAACCCTCCATTCAGTTGGACGAACGGCCTCCCGAAAGTTCAAATATACTGTCTGTGAGATAAAAAATCCTATTCGTAGGGATCTTTGTTAGACGAGGCACAACCCGGCTAACATAGCGATTCTTGATAGGCGGTGTCTACTATTTGTTAGTAGTCTTGGCAAATCCAACGTCAAGGCTATTAACCTAATTGCAATGACGACTTGTCTATTTTGACTGCTATGTCGTCATTCCAACCGCGGTTAAAAAGAAAACGTCTAGAGTCTACTCCTTACCTTGCTCTAGGAGACGTTGTACATTAACCAAAACTACCACCGAAGGTGAAAAAAGCATAGAAGAGAAGAAAAAGGGGTTTACCTTAGTTACCGCTTAAGGCCCATCCCGTGTTCCGTCATGTGCAGATCCCTGTCGAACGTGCGCATGAGCGACCCTCTCTTGTCATCATTTTTTCACGCGCTCCATTGAATGAAGTCGCTTTTGTTGTGCTCCTTTAATTCACCCTGTTTAGGTTCGTTTCGGCTTATCTGGCCTTCTTTTTGTTAGACAGATGTTACGTGATCTAGGGCACACGTAAATGGGCTCCTAAGTGTGTTTAATGGAGACGCGTGTGGAAATAGCTACCGAAGGTACGGGGGCGCCTGGCGTTCCTCGTGTGTGTTTTTCATTCCTTTCTCTTTTCATATTCTTTTTTCCTGTTAGTCTGGGCATAGTTTAGCTTTTAGCTTATTTTAGCCTAGCTTGTTTCTCATTCAGGAATTGCTATGCCCCTATGAGTTTTCATATTTTCATAGCCTAGGTGTACGTACAGTTGGTTGACGATCTGAGATTTCGTGGTGGCGGTGCTGTTTGTAGGGTTTGTGTCGGCCGCATTATTAGCGTTATTCCCGAGTCCCCCCTTTCGAGCCTTCACTGTGTCTCAAGGGCCTGGGCGCTTGGTGGTTCGTGATATCCTGGGGTACCCCACGGGGGCCCCTCCCTCACACCACAGGGTTTTTCGCCCCTGACACATTCTCTCCTCACGGCTAGGCCACCCTTTTTCTCGCCAGTTTCATTTACTGGTTTTTGTGTTCCCTTACTGTTTTCACCTCCATCCTTTCATACCCTTTTGCCCAATCCTAGGGTACCCTACGGGGGCCCCTGTTTGTGCCAAACCACCCTTCCTGCCACTTCTCCTCATGGGCTTTGCTCTATCTCTGTGGGTTGGGTGGTTCCTAGGGGATGTGCCTCCTCTCCCCTGGTGTGTCTTCCTTGCCTCTCCCTTGACCGGTTGAGTCAGGATATTATCAAGGAAGACACTGCTCAGCTTGATGGCCATCGTCGCTTGGAGTTCATAAGAAGATGACGCTTTTTTCTGGGCCTCTTTTGGTATTCCCTAGACGCTCCTCTCGCTTTTTCGGCGCCGGACCATCTCGGCAAGTCCCGCAAATTTGCGGGGTGCTCGATTCGGTCCTCTGGGACATTTCGGTTCCCCGCAAATTTGCGGAGAACGTTGGGGGGTCCCGCGAAATTGCAGGAGGGTGGTGTCGGTACGGTTATGCCTCCATTGGCCCGCAAATTTGCGGTAATAGTTGGCTTTCACTATTGACTTTTGTTATGTCATCTTGTTGCCTGATACTATATTGGTGTATGCACTTTACTGGTGTTATAGGCCCTGCATGTAAGATGTTGAGTGGTGGTTAACACTTTCTCCATCTTTGCAGGTTCTGCTAGTGCTCTTCCGCCTCGGCCGCCCTCCTCACCTACCTCTGTGCTCCCAGTTTAGGGTGAGTACGGTTACCTGTTTGCATGTGTGTTCCTGTTTCCCCATGCTCCTTCCCTGGTTCTTCTTGGACATTCTCTCCACTTACTCCTTCGACGTGCTGATTATGGTGTGTGTTCTTCTAGTGCAGGTAGGCTGCCTTGCTTTCGCCTTGGTTGTCGCTCCCCGTGCTTGGAGAGCCACAAGTCCTGCTTGCGCCACTCGCTCTGTGTGTCCTCTACGGCCTACCTCCCTGCTCTGTGTGGCACGTGTCTGGCCCTGGTGGTTGTGCTGCTCCATGGCCCTGGTTCCTCGGCGGCGGCTGTGGCCTCCTGCTTCCCTTCCGTCGGTGTGGACGATGGTCTCCCGCCACATTAGGACTGTGGGCCACCGTTCCCCGGCCTTTGTTGCCGACCGGATCCGCGTCGCCCTGGGTATCCCTGACCCGACTGACGGCCATTTACCTGGCCCTCTCCCTGCTCGGGCCCTCTCCCCTGGGTCCCGCAGCCGGTCGTCCCATCGTCGGGGGGTTCCCCGGCTCCGTCCACGCTCTCGCTCGCCTCGTCGTCCTCCTGATCGCCTTGACGACGCCCATCGCCCTCGTCATGGTTCTCGCCCTGAGGCCGGGGTTAGCGGCTCTGCCCCTGTGCGCCCTCCCCTGGCCTCTACGGATAGGGGCTCTACTCCCTTCCGCCCGCTTCCCCAGCCCAGACGACTTCCTCTTACGTTGTCCTCTCCGCGCGCGGTTGTTCATGCTGTAGCTGGCCCTCTGCTCCCTCCTCCTACACTGTCCAGGAGGGTCCGCCTGGATGTCGTTGCTTCTACTTCACCTGCTTCAGTGCCTATTCTTCCTTCACGGTCTCGTCCCACGGTGGTGGTCCCTCCCTCCTCCGCCTCGGTGTCGGGCCGCCCTGTTATCTCAGCCCCGGGGATCCTTGCTCTGTTTCCCCCCGCGGCTCCTGGCCTCCTTTCACCCGGCCAGCCTTCCCACTCCCGTCGTCCTGCTCCTCCTCATTCTTCTCTTCCTGACCTTCACTTACCGTCTCGCCAGGGGGGTACCCCTCCTCTTGCCTCGGTGGGGTTTCGCGAGGTTTCGGGGTCCCCTTTCTCAGGAGCTGATGTGTCGCTGGAAGAGGGGAATGGTGCTGTTTCCCCCTCGGCCGTTCGTGATCGGGGACGAGTCCCTCAACGGCGACACAACCGTCGTCGCTCGCCTTCCTTGGGCCGCGACGCTGCTGGTTCGTGTCGTGGGTCTCGCTCCCGCTCACGCTCGCCCCTGCGGGCCGACCAATCTGGGGGGGGGGGGTAGCCTCTCTCGGATCAATTGTCGGCTATGCAGGGCTGGGTTGTGTCACGCTTCGACGGGCGCTTGGAGTCGATGGAAGACTCCCTCTTCTCGCCCTTCTTGGCGGTGCCTCACCCTCAGCACCTCACCCTACCTACCCCTGCTACGGTCCCCCTCCCTTCTGCAGGCCTACGCTCTGGTCAGACTTCAGCCGCCCTGACATCCTTCCGGCTGTGTTGACGGGTCTGTCCTCCTATGGGACAGGTTTGTGCGACGCCGGTACGCCTGGCTTAGCCATCATGCTCGGTCACCCTCTCCCATTGGAGGCCTGGTTTGCTGAGGCCTTCGACTTCACACACCGATCCGTCGACGGCTCTCCTTCCGTCCCTCCCCCGGAGTCGTCCCTGCTTTTGCCTCCTCTTGTGTCTGTCGGCGGGTTGGACGGCGCGTTCTGGTCCTGGATGAGCGCGCCCGTTCTTGAACTTTGTTCTATTGCTACCCCGTTCTTCTCTCACCCGGATCAGCCCTCTGTCGCCAAGGTTTTTCCCTTGCGACGGAGGGTGACGGACTTATTGTCTTGTCTTTAGGTTCCCTCCAGACGTCTGTTCACCACCTGCGGCTTTTCGAGGCGTCTGCGCCAGGCGATCTTCGCGAGGGTTTGGACCGCGTTCAGCGGGTCCACCTTCGGCTCGCGGTGTCTTTGGTTCCCGAGCTGAAGGCGGTTTTGTGCGCGGCAACTCGGCACCGCACGACGGTACGGTCCTCGTTCTGCCGGCCGGCCCCCTTGGTTATTCGTCAGGGTTTGTTGTACTCTGCGCTATATACGTCGGGGTTTTTTAAGCAGGATGCTTGGGAATGCTACGCTTCTCTGTCGGCGGCCCCTGCTTCCGACACGCGACGCCGCGCTGTGTCGTTACGGACCCTGCTTACGTCACGCACCGACGCGCTGTGCCGCGCGCAGGGGTCTTCTCAGTCCCGTCCTTCTGCCGGTCCTCTTCGGGGTGCTGCTGCAAGTGCTGCCGCCTTGCACGGGCGCAGGACTGGGACGTTGCTGGCCAGTGCGTCGGTTCCGCCTCGCACTTCTGTTCTTGCCCCTTTCATCCCCTCTGTGTCGGGGCTGGCCGGCCTTCCACTTCCGGCCGCCCTTCGAAGGGGTCAGCCCCGCGCCGGCCTGGGGTTGGGGTGGCCCGCCCTTTTCGACGAGGTTGGGGGGGGGGGGGGTAGAGGAGGTCAACGTGGCGCTCATGCCCGCACGGCCCGTACCGGGGGTACCTCCACGTCAACACAATGTGTAGTTCTCTGGGTCGGCCTCCTTGTTCTCCTTCTCGCCTGGGCGTACCGGGTCACTCCCCTCCTCTCGGGTGCTCCCTCGGGTTGTTTTCGCCCTTGCGCCCCTCGGTAGCCGCGAGGGACGTTGGGGGCGGCGGGTTGCGCGGAGGGGTCTCACCTGGAGGTGGACGTCCAGACCCCCACTCCGCTCTTGTCACCGACGCCGGCCCATCTCTTCAGAGGTGGCCCACGTGTTCACTTCCATGCCCGAGCTGGGTAGCGTCGAGGGAGTTGACCGCCGGTCACCCGGTTTTCCTCTCCCGTGTCTTTCTGGTACCGTCGACGAACTGCGACGCGATGCGACCGGTGGTGGATCTGTCGGCCCTCAACAGGCACATCGTGCACACCCGGTTTCGGATGCTGCCGGTACCCCTGGTACGCCTGGCCCTGTGCCCTCTGTCGTGGGTAGTGTCGCTGGCCCTCCAGGATGCGTCTTGGCTCGTTCCTCTCCATCCTCGCTTCCAGCGATTCTTGGCCGTTCGGACTTCCGATCGTGTGTTCCTGTTCGACGGCCTTCCCTTCGGTCTCCACATCGCGCCGCAGATCTTCTCCGCACTGGTGGGGCAGGCTCTGGGTCCTCTCCTCAGGAGCGGGCTCCAGATCCTGTTTTCCTTGGCCGATTGGTTGGTAGTTTCCGACGCCCTAGGACTGTGCATTGGCGACGCCCCTCACCGTCGTTCGCAACATCGCACGGTTAGGGTTCCCCTTCGATGTTCCCAAGTCGCGCTTGACCCCGTCGCGTGTCGTGCCATGGGTCGGTCTCGCATGGGTTTTGTCCGGCGCTACGGTGCCCCGGGGTCTGCCGGCCGCGGTGCACCTTCGGTGGACGGTCTTCGCCGTGTTGCACTCGGTCTCCCTCCCGGGGTGGCTCTGGGACTCGTTCGTGGGTTCGCTGCATTGGGCCGCTCTGCCCCTTCCCTTAGGGAGCCTCTGGCTACGCCGCCTCCTCCTCATGGGCACCGCGGTGTTTCCGTTGCCCCTATGGATCGGCTCCTGCCGCTCCCGCGTACCGTTCGCAGACGCTTCGGTCGCTGGGTTGCTCGGGGCTCGCTCTCTGCGGCTGTGCCCTGGACCGCCCCCCCGCCGACGGTCTGGGTAACCACAGATACGTCGAGCGAGGTTGGGTGAGGTTCCCAATCGAACCTGGGACGTCCACTTCCCGGCAGATGGGTGGGTCTCCCTCCTCTTACCCGTCTATGCCCTCGGATTGTTGGTTCCTTTGTTCTTCCTGCGGGACCACGCGCTGGCCCTTCGGGGTAAGTCGGTGGCCTTCGGGTTGGACAAGACAAGCTGTCCCCTGTTTCCTTATGCGGGGGTCCTCCAGGTCGTTGACTCTATTGGGGGTCTCGGTGGAGTTGTTCTTCCTCGCGGACCGACACCCCTTCTCCTTGCATGCCTCCTCCCTGCCCGGGCCTGCCACCCTTTGGGCGGCCGCCCTGTCGAGAGGGCAGGGCGTTCTTGTAGAATGGGCGATGAAACGGACTGTGTTCGCCGACCTCGCGGCTTCCTGAGGTGTTCCGGAGGTCGCCTTGTTCGCATCGGGGGTGCCGCGCCAGTTGCCTCTGGACCTCTCCCTCCGGCCTCGCGCTCCGGGGGGGGTCCGGACGCTTTCATGGTAGCCTGGTACAGGTGGCGGTCGATATACATCTTTCCGCCACCAGACGCGCTGTTGATGTGCCCAGTCCTCGCGAAGCTGCGGCTGTACCTCGGCTGCGTCTGGCTCCTCGCGCCTCTGTGGCCGGCACGGACTTGGTCCGCCCGGTTGCCGCGGTGGTGCCCGAGTCCGGTCCCTCTACCTGTCTCCGGCTTCCACTTGGGCTAGGTTGGGGACCTGCGGACCTCTTTGGCCTTCGCATCGTGCTTGTTCATGAGGCACGGTGGCTCCCGGTTCCCGGCCGGGCCCTGACTGACTTCCTGCAGCGTTCCTGGCCGTCTTCTCCTTGGGGGACTTACGGGTCCCGCTGGAGGTCTTTTACTAGGTGGCTACAGGCCACTCGCCTGCCAGTTGGCTCTCCTTCCCTCGTCCTACGCTCCTTGTTTCACCTCTTCCGTACACGTCGCTTTCCAGTCGACGCTATACGTACCCACTTGTCTGCCGTCCGGGGGGTTCTTTGGGTCCGTCGCTGGGCTGGTCGTTCCGCCACGGGAGCTGGATTCCTTCCTGACGGCTGCCTTCCGGGATCGACCGCCTCCGCGCCAGGTCCCTCCGCAGTGGGATCTGGGGCGGGCTCTGGTCCTTCTGGCTTCCCCCACGTATACAAGGGCCGCTACGCCGGTTCCGTTGCTCGGGCGTCCACTCTTCCTTGTCGCTCTGGCCACTGGGGATCGGGTGTCTGCACTAGCGGCATTGTCACGGCCCCGGGACTGCGTGCGATTCTCCCCGTCCTTGCATGGCGTCTCGTTCGCCTCCTCCCCTCCTTTTGTTACCACGCATGGGAGGGAGGCCCCCGTTTTCCAGCCTTTCGCCGTCCAGGCTTTACGGCGTGGGCATCCTCGCCATGTGTTGTGCCCGGTGTCAGCCTTGCACTCCTCTGTTGCGTCTGTGGCGCCGCCTTCGGGTACTGCTGTGTGGGTGTCTCCTCGGACAGGTGGGAGGCTCTCGCAGGTGCAGATGGGCCGCCACGTTTGTCGGACCGTTCGTGCCCGTCACCCTGTTTGTAGGGGTTCTGCGCACGATGTCAGATCCTTTGCTGCCTCCTTCCGGTTCCTGCCACGTCGATCCTTCCCTGCCATCGCCTCAGCGGTTTTGTGGTCTTCTATCAATTCCTTCATCTCCTCCTACCTCTCCGTGTCCAGTGTTCGACCCCCTCGGCCGGTGATTGCTCTCGGGGGTCGTGTTTCCTGGTGCTCTGGCGAAGATCCCTGGTCTTCCCCCCTTGTCCCTCGTTCTTTTCCTTTGTTTTATTTGACAAAGGGGGGGGGGGGGGTGTACGGGTTTGCAACACTGGATTGCAAGTTTGGGATTATGTATTGTTCCAGTACATAAGTGTTTTTGCCACATTGAAAATTGTGTTTTGTTCTTGTGTTCAGTGTTTGTTTTTTTTTGAAGAAAAGGGTTTTTGGGTACATTCATAATTTTGGTTTCAGACATTGTTTTTTTGTTTTGCATGTCTCCTATTTGTTATGCAGCCTCACGTTGGATTTGTACTAACAAATTGGGAGGTTTGACGTACCTCCCAACCTACCAAATAGGAAAACCTACTATTTGGTAGTAGTCTTGGAAAATCCAACGTCAAGGCTATTAACCTAATTGCAATGACGACTTGTCTATTTTGACTGCTATGTCGTCATTCCAACCGCGGTTAAAAAGAAAACGTCTAGAGTCTACTCCTTATCTTGCTCTAGGAGACGTTGTACATTAACCAAAACTACCACCGAAGGTGAAAAAAGTATAGAAGAGAAGAAAAAGGGGTTTACCTTAGTTACCGCTCAAGGCCCATCCCGTGTTCCGTCATGCGCCGATCCCTGTCGAACGTGCGCATGAGCGACCCTCTCTTGTTATCACATCTCACGTCAGCAGAAGAACGCGGATGGGCAGGGGTCCGGCGTGAGGGAGGGTATTATGTACGTTGGATTTTCCAAGACTACTACCAAATAGTAGGTTTTCCTATTTGGTAGGTTGGGAGGTACGTCAAACCTCCCAATTTGTTAGTAGTCTTGGCAAATCCAACGTCAAGGCTGCATAACAAATAGGAGGAGGACATCCAAGCCCAACCTACCAAAAAAACCAATGCATAAGACAAAATTATGAATGACAAAGAAACACAATTTAAACAAGAGAGTTTAATAAAAGAGTGAAAAACTGAGGAGTAGCTAAAAAGAGCAGTTTTAACACGTGCCCGTCATTCATAGTAATGCAAAACCATAGACTTGTCTTAAACCAAAAAGTACTGTACACAAAATCCCTTTTCTTCCAAAATGAACAAAAACACTGATCACAAAAACAAAACACAATTATCAATGAGGCAAAAACACTTATGTACTGTATACATATAACATAACCCCAAACTTGTAATCCAGTGTTGCAAACCCGTACTTCCCTCCCCCCCTTTTCGAAAGAAAACAAAGGAAAAGAAAAAGTGACGAGGGGGAAGACCAGGCAACTTCGCGAGAGCCCTAGGAAACACGACTCCCGAGAGCTATCACAGGCCGAGGGGGTCTAACAATGGACATGGAGAGGTAGGAGGAGACGAAGGTATGGACAGAAGACCACAAACCCGCCGAGGCGACGTCAGGCAACGAACGAGTTTGCAGGAACCGTAAGGAGGCAGCAAAGGATCGCACATCGTGCGCAGAACCCCGACAAGCAGGGTTACTGGCACGAATGACCCGACAAATGTGGCGTCCTATCTGTACCTTCGAGAGCCTCCTACCAGTCCGAGGAGACACCCACACAGCAGTACCCGAAGTCGGAGCCACAGACTCAACATAGGAGTGCAAGGCCTGCACCGGGCACAACACATGGTGAGTATGCCCACGCTTTAAAGCCTGGATGGTGAAAGGCTTGAAAACGTGGGTCTCTCTCTCATTCTTGGCAACAAAATGAGGGGAGGGGGCTAACGTGACGACATTCAAGGACGGGGAGAATCGCATGCATTCCTGGGACCGCGACATGGCAGCTAGTTCAGACACCCTATCCCCAGTGGCCAGAGCGACAAGGAAGAGTGTACGCTCGAGCAACTGAACCGGTGTAGTGTCCCGTGTATATGTGTGTGAAGCCAGAAGGTCCAGAGCACGCCCCAGATCCCACTGAGGAGGGATCTGGCGCGGAGGCGGTCGCTCCCTGAAGGCAGCCTTCATGAAGGAATCCAGCTCCTTCGGTGGAACGACCAGCCCAGTGACGGACTCAAAGACCTCCCGGATGGCAGACAAGTGGTTACGTATAGTGTTGACTTGAGAGCGACGTGTACGGAAGAGGTGAAACAAGTAGTGTAGGACGAGGGAAGGAGAGCTAACAGTCTGGTGAGTGTCCTGTATCCACCTAGTAAAAGACCTCCAGTGGGACTCGTAAGTCCCCCAAGTCGAAGACGTCCATGAACGCTTCAGGAAGTCAGTCAGGTCCCGTCCGTGGACTGGGAGCCACCGTGCCTCACGAACATCCACGATGCGAAGGCCAACGAGGTCCGCAGGTCGCCAACCTGGCTCAAGTGGAAGTTTGAGAGAGGGAGAGGGACCGGACTCGGGCACCACCGCTTCAACTGGGAGTACCAAGCCTGGGCTGGCCACAGAGGCGCTATTAGCCAGACTCTGCCGCGGTACAGCCGCAGGCGCGCGAGGACTTTGCACATCAACAGTGCGTCTGGTGGCGGAAATATGTATATCGACTGCCACCTGTTCCAGTCTTCCATGAAAGCGTCCGGACCCCCCTCCGGAGTGCGAGTCCGGAGGGACAGGTACTGAGGCAACTTGCGCGTCTCCTTCGATGCGAACAAGTCGACCTCCGGAACACCCCAGGAAGCTGCGAGGTCGTCGAATACAGTCTGTTTCATTGCCCATTCTACAAGAACGCCCCGTCCTCGCGACAGGGCGTCCGCCCACAGGTTGGCAGTCCCGGGCAGGTAGGAGGCGTGCAGGGAGATGTTGTGTCGGTTCGCGAGGAAGAACAACTTCTCTGAGATCCCCAACAGAGTCAAAGACCTGGAGGACCCCTGCTTTTGGATACAGTGGACAGCTGTCTGATTGTCCATCCTGAAGGCCACCGACTTTCCCCGAAGGGCCAGCGCGTGGTCCCTCAGGAAGAACAAGGGAACCAACAGTTCGAGGGCATTGATGTGTAGGTGTGTGTGTCCCACCCATCTGCCGTGATGTTGATGTCCCAGGTTGGATTGGTAACCCCACCCTACCTCGCTCGACGCATCTGTATCTACCCAGATCGTCGGCGGGGGGGCGGTCCAGGGCACAGCCGCAGAGAGCGTGCCCCGAGCAACCCAGTGTCCTAAGTGTCTGTGAATGGTACGCGGGATCGGCATGAGCCGATCCATAGGGGCCAACGGAAACACCTTGTTGCCCATGAGTATCAGGCGGCGCAGCCTGAGCCTCCCTAAGGGAATGGTCAGAGCGGCCCAATTCAGCGAACCCACTAACGAGTCCCAGATCCTCCTCGTGAGGGAGACCGAGTGCAACACGGCGAAGACCTTCCTGCGAAGTTTCACCGCGTTTGGCTGACTCTGGGTCACTGTAGCGTTGGTCAGATCCCATTCGAGACCTACCCACGTCACGACACGCGACGGGGTCAGGCGCGACTTGGGAATATTGATTTTGAACCCTAACTGTGTGATGTGTTGAACTACTGTGAGGGTGTCGTGGACGCACTGTTCTAGGGTGTCTGAAACTATCAACCAGTCGTCCAAGTAAAACAGGATCTGGAGGCCGCCCCTGAGGAGAGGATCCAGAGCCTGCTTTACCAGTTTCGAGAAGATCCGCGGCGCGATGTTGAGACCGAAGGGAAGTCTGTCGAACATGAACACACGATCGGAAGTCTGAACGGCCAAGAATCGCTGGAAACGAGGATGGATCGGAACGTGCCAATACGCATCCTTGAGGTCCAGCGACACTACCCACGACAGAGGTCGCAGGGCCAGTCGTACCTGGTGCACCGTCAGCATCCGAAACCGTGTGTTCACGATGTGCCCGTTGAGGGCCGACAGATCCACCACCGGTCGCATCGCGTCGCAGTCCTTCTTTGGTACCAGAAAAACACGGGAGAGGAAAACCGGTAGACCGGCTTTCACCTCCTTGACGATTCCCTGCTCGTGCATGGATGTAATCACGTCGGCCACCTCCGAAGAGACAGGCCGGCTTCGTTGACAAGAGCTGAGTGGGGGTCTGGACTTCCATCTCCAGGTTAGACCCCTCCGTGCAATCTTCCGCCCCCACGTCCCTCGTGGCCACCGAAGGGCGCAAGGGCGAAAATAACCTGTGGGAGCCCCCGAGATGAGGTGAGCGACCCTTTCTGCGAGGCGAGAAGGAGAACAAGGAGGAGACCGACCTGGAGAACCTACACATTTTTTGACGTGGAGGGTCCCCCGGTACGGTCCCTGCGGTCATAAGAGCCACGTTGACCACCCCTACCCCCCCCACCTCGCCGAAAAGGGCGGGTCACCCCATCCCCTGTCCGTCGTGTGTCAGACCCCGTCGAAGTGCGGCCGGAAGTGGAAGGCTGGCCAGCCCCTTCTCGGCGGGGATGAAAGGGAGCAGGAGCAGAAGTGCGAGGCGGAACCGACGCTCTGGCCGGCAACTTCCCTTTCCTGCGCCCTTTCTTGGCGGCAGCAGTGGCGGCAGCACCCCGAAGGGGACCGGCAGAAGGACGGGACTGCGAAGACCCCTGGTCGCGACACAGCGCGTCTTTGCGTGTCGTAAGCAGGGTCCGCTGACAGAGAAGCGTAGCGTTCCCAAGCATCCTGCGCAAAAAGCCCCGATGTATATAGCTCAGAGTATAATAGACCCTGACGAATATCCAAAGGGGCCTTCCGGCAGAACGAGGACCTTACCGTCTGGCGTTGTCGAGTTGCCTCGCACAAAACCGCCTTCAGCTCGGGAACCAAAGACACCGCGAGCTGAAGGTGGATCCGCCGAACGTGGTCCAAGCCCTCGCGAAGATCGCCAGGTGCAGTCGCCTCGATAAGTCGCAGGTGGTGAACAGACGTCTGGAGGGAACCTAGAAGACAAGACAATAAGTTCGCCACCCTCTGCCGCAAGGTAAAATCCCTGTCGACAGAGGACTTATCTGGGTGGGAGAAGAACAGGTTAGCAATAGCACAAATTTCAAGTTTGGGAGCGCTAATCCAGGACCAGAACTTGCCATCCAATCCGCCGACAGATACCAGAGGAGGCAAAAGCAGTGACGACTCTGGGGGAGGGACTGAAATAGATCTGTCGACGGAACGGTTGGCAAAGTCTAAGGCCTCAGCAAACCAGGCCTCCAATGGGAGAGGGTTATCGAGCACGACGGCCAAGCCAGGCTTACCGTCGTCGCACAAACCCGTCCCATAGGAGGACAGTCCCGTTAACACAGCCAGGGACTGAACATCCTGAAGGATGTCCTGGCGGCTGAAGTCTGACCAGAGCTTAGTCCGAGGAGCAGACGGGGGCTTGGGCTTCACCGAGAAGTACTGAAGGTCAGTCCTTGTCGGGTACGCCCGCACCTCCACGTCGGCCACCTGACCATCCACCCTGATCGCCCTGAACTGCATTTTATCATTGATTTGGACCGACCAGTCCAAAGGTAGGGCCCGCTCACCTGACGGGAAGTCGGTAGCACGCTCCGGGTGGGAGGCCTGCACCCCCTTCCAAACAGCCAAGGAGCCATAGAGGAGCGGCATAGTCCGCGACGGGACCTTGGCCTTTTGGATGGGGGGCAAGCGCGGACCCTGCCCTAGCAGACGGAGGACCCCCGCATGTGAGACAGTAGGGGCAACCACCTGAGCCAGGGCAGGAGCAGTACTAGCCGACGACCGGGCAGGCGGAGAAGCAGGGCGAGAAGGAATGTGGTCCACCGCAGAGGGGAGGGGGACCAAAGCAGGGGCAGGTTGGGTGAGGCGCTGAGGTTGTGTCACCGCCAAGAAGCGCGATAAGAGGGATTCTTGCATCGCCTCCAAGCGCGCGTCGAAGTGTGACACAACCCACCCCTGCATAGCCGAAAATCGATCCGAGAGAGGCGACCCCCCGAAGATAGTTCGGCCCGCAGGGGCGAGCGTGAGCGAGAGCGAGACCCATGACACGAAACAGCAGCGTCGCGGCCCAAAGAAGGCGAGCGACGACGGCCGTGACGGTCCTGAGGGTCTCGTTCCCGATCACTAACGCCCGAGGGGGAAACATCACCATCCCCCTCTTCCAGCGACACGTCAGCCCCCGAGAAAGGGGACCCCGAAACCTCGCTATACTCTACCGAGTCAAGCGGCGGGGTACCCTCACGGGGAGCCGGCAAGCGAAGATCAGGAATAGAAGAAGGAAGAGGAGCAGGATGACGGGAGGGGGAAGGCTGGCCGGGTGAAAGGAGGTCAGAAGGAGCCGCGGGGGGAAACAGAGCAAGGATCCCCGGGGCTGAGAGAACAGGGCGGCCCGACACCGAGGCGGAGGAGGGAGGAACCTCCACCTTGGGACGAGACCTAGAAGGAAGAAGAGGCACCGAAGCAGGAGAAGTAGGAGGAGAAGCAACTACATCCTGGCGGACCCTCCTGGACAGAGTAGAAGGAGGGAGCAGAGGGCCAGCTACAGCATGAACATCCGCGCGCGTAGAGGACAAATGAAGAGGACGTCTTTTGTGCAGGGGAAGGGGGCGGAAGGTAGTAGAGCCCCTATCCGGAGAGGCCAGGGGAGGGCGTACAGGGGCAGAGACGCTAACCCCGGCCTCAGGGCGAGAACCATGACGAGGGCGAACGGCGGAGTCAAGGTGAGCAGGAGGACGAGGAGGGGCAGTAGAGGACGAGCGACGAGGAGAGCGAGAGCGTGGACGGAGCTGGGGATCCACCCGACGATGCGACGACCGACCACGGGACCCAGGGAGGAGGGCCCGAGCAGGGAGAGGGCCAGGTAAACGGCCCCAGACGGGTCAGGGATGCCCAGGGCGACGCGGATCCGGTCGTCAACAAAGGCCGGGGAACGGTGGCCCACAGTCCTGATGTGGTGGGAGACCACCGCCCACACAGACTGAAGGGATGCAGAGGCCACCGCCGCGTCAGAGGAACCAGGGTGATGGTCCACCACATCCACCAGGTCCATACACGGCCACACAAAGCCGGGAGGTAGGCCGTAGAGGACACACATTGCGAATGCCGCAAGCAGGACCTGTGGCAGTCCAAGCACGGGGAGCCACAGCCCTGGCGAAAGCAAGGCATCCCACCTGCAATGGAAGAACACACACCATAAGCAGCACGTTGACGGAGTAAGTGAAGATAATGTCCAATAAAAACCAGGGAATGAGCATGGGTAAACAGGAACACACATGCAAACTGGAAGTCGTACTCACTCTAAACCGGGAGCACCGATGGAGGTGAGGAGGGCGGGTGAGGCGGAAGAGCACAAGCAGAAACCTGCAAAGATGGAGAAAGTGTTAACCACCACTCAACACCTCACATGCAGGGTCCATAACACCAGGCAAGTGCATACACCAATATAGTACCAGGCAACAAGATGACACAAAAAAGGGTCACCGGGAAAGCCAACTATAACCGCAAATTTGCGGGCCAATGGAGGCATAACCGTACCGACACAACCCTCCCGCCTCACCGCGAGACCCCCCAGCGATCTCCGCAAATTTGCGGGGAGCCGAATCGTCCGTGGACCGAATCGAGCACTCCGCAAATTTGCGGGACCGGCCGAGATGGTCCGGCGCCGAAAAAGCGAGAGGAGCGTCTAGGTAATACCAACACAGGCCCAGAAAAAAGCGTCAACTCCTTATGACTCCAAGCGACGATGGCCATCAAGCTGAGCAGTGTCTTCCTTGAATATCCTGACTCAACCGGTCAAGGGAGAGGCAAGGAAGACACACCAGGGGAGAGGAGGCACATCCCCAGGAACCACCCCACCCACAGAGATGGAGCAAAGCCCATGAGGAGAAGTGGCAGGAAGGGTGGTTCGGCTCAAACAGGGGCTCTCGTAGAGTACCCCAGGATAGAGCAAAAAAGAATGAAAGCATGGAGCTGAACACACTAAGGGAAACACAAAAACCAGTAAATGAAACTGGCGAGAAAAAGGGTGGCCTAGCCGTGAGGAGAGAATGTGTCAGGGGCGAAAAACCCTGTGGTGTGAGGGAGAGGCCCCCGTAGGGTACCCCTGGATATCACGAACCACCAAGCGCCCAGGCCCTTGAGACACAGTGAAGGCACGTAAGGGGGGACTCGGGAATAACGCTAATAATGCGGCCGACACAAACCCTACAAACAGCACCGCCACCACGAAATCTCAGATTGTGAACCAACTGTACACCTAGGCTATGAAAATATGAAAACTCATAGGGCATAGCAATTCCTGAATGAGAAACAAGCTAGGCTAAAATAAGCTAAACTATGCCCAGACTAACAGGAAAAAAGAATATGAAAAGAGAAAGGAATGAAAAACACATACGAGGAACGCCAGGCGCCCCCGTACCTTCGGTAGCTATTTCCACACGCGTCTCCATTAAACACACTGAGGATCCCATTTACGTGTGTCCTAGATCACGTAACATCTGTCTAACAAAAAGAAGGCCAGAAAAGCCGAAACGAACCTAAAACAGGGTGAATTGAAGGAGCACAACAAAAGCGGACTCAACAATGGCGACGCGTGAAAAATGATAACAAGAGAGGGTCGCTCATGCGCACGTTCGACAGGGATCGGCGCATGACGGAACACGGGATGGGCCTTGAGCGGTAACTAAGGTAAACCCCTTTTTCTTCTCTTCTATACTTTTTTCACCTTCGGTGGTAGTTTTGGTTAATGTACAACGTCTCCTAGAGCAAGATAAGGAGTAGACTCTAGACGTTTTCTTTTTAACCGCGGTTGGAATGACGACATAGCAGTCAAAATAGACAAGTCGTCATTGCAATTAGGTTAATAGCCTTGACGTTGGATTTGCCAAGACTACTAACAAATTGTGTCTTTGTCATTCGTAATTTTGTTTTATGCATTGGTTTTGTTGGTAGGTTGGGCTTGGATGTCCTGCTCCTATTTGTTATGCAGCCTTGACGTTGGATTTGCCA
>JAVRFV010000506.1:0-24990 GCA_032716605.1 Paralithodes platypus
GAAAACAGTGGGAACAATAACACAAAGTATAAATTAATTTGTACATTTTTTGGTAGAAAATGTCCCGGCCGAAGGCCGGTTTAACTACAGGATCGCTATCGCTCGCCAGGAAAAAATCAACACCTAAATGGCACGAAAGGTCTTGATGTTGATATAGAAATGGGACGAAAGGTATTAAAATCGACAAACTGATGGGTCGAACGTCTTAAAATCTCAAAATTAATGGGGCAAAACATCTCCCCTTAATGTTCTAACCATTACTAACTTATAACATTCCCCTTCAGGAGCAACATGTCCCTAGCGAGCGGCCACACCTCCAAGGCCCTGGAGGGGGAGGAGCTGGCCCGGCAGATGAGAGACTGGTCCGGTTACTCTTTCGGCCTGATCCGTCTGTCTCCGGGAGGTTGGGTCTTCCCTCCGGGCTACCTCAAGTTCACTAATGGCATCTACAACTTCAAGGTAGGAATACAAAGAATTGGAAAAGTGGACAGAATGGAATTAAGTAAGACATGATCGGTGTCCATGTTCGGAATCTATAATTAAGTTGTGGATTTTAGGTAGTCAACTGTCTTGTCTACTAATATTCCTTCTAAAAGTTTTACTATGATAGAAGTCAAGCTACTTGGCAGATAGCTCTAGGGAAACTCATGATCCCCTTTTTTAAAGATTGGGGTCACACTGGTCAGTTTCCAGTCTTCATGGACCTCTCCAGTTTATAGTGATTTACTGAAGATTTCTGCCAAGAGAGGTACGGTTTCATCTCACACTTCTCGTACAACTATGGGAAGATAGCCATCTGGGCCAGATGGTTTGAACCTATTCAACTTACCTATTATTTTTGCTACCTCCTCTACGGTACATCTAATTCTGCTAAGAACTTCACTAATGCACTAATCCTGAACTTGGCATGTTGCTAGTATTTTCCCTTGCAAATACTGAGGCAAATAGACTTTTAGGGATTTAGCTGTTTCAGTGTCCGAGGATGTAGTTGGCTTGTTGGATACTTTAGAGGTCTAATGCTAATTTTTAATGGGGTACTGTTCACATAGTTGAAAAACTCTTTAGGACTCTTTTTGCAGAGGGCTGCAGACCTGAGTTCTTCATTCTGCTTTGCTTCCTTTATAAGAGATTTCACTCTCTTACATATATTTTTGAAGGAGTCTAGATCTCTTTGTTCCTGACCTCTTTTGGCCTTTCTGTATGCAACCTATCTCTTGCTAATTGCTGAAGCTATGTTCCTTGTGAACCATTTTGGTTGAGGTGAGCCTGATTGGCTAAGCTTAGTGGGAACGAATGCAGCGTGTCAATCCATAAACTGCCCTTTGAATGATCACCAAATGGCATTAACATCCTCACTCTCAAGTCTGATCTGGGATAAGCTTCCCCAAAGACCTTAAAGACTTGCTGGACGGATATCTAGTTTTGTACTCCGAGGACTGGTGGGTATGCTTCAAAAGGTGGTCACTGCTTCCGAGTGATTTCCCAACAAATATGCTGGTTACACTCTCTTCTTCGGTGGTGAACAGATCTAGTATATTGTTGCCTATAGTTGGCTCGTTCATCCACTGGGTCAAAAAGTTCTCATTAGCACAGTCCACATGATGCTTGCCTTCAGCATCGGCAGTTCTTGCTTCCCAGTTTACTAGGCAATTTAAGTCACCAAAGATCACAATTGTTTTACCTTTGATACCAGTACTCAGTCTTGTGTACAGAAGTTCTTTTCAACATTTTGATGTGGAGGTCTGTACACCAGAACGATCCTATAGATAGAGTTACCTAAATTGAGGTCTACTCCAAGCAGTTCATGTTCAGACCTGATCTTGCAGTCAATTGGGTTTTGAAAATCTCTGATATACATAAGAATTCTGGCCCCTTCCCGCATGGTCCGGTCTTTGTGGAACATTCTATATCCAGGTATTTCAAATTCACCAACATAATCTCTGGTTTCACTGTGAATCCAGGAATCAGTGATAACCACTACATCGAAGCAATTTGTCGTAAAAAATTTCCGAAGTTTGGATAATTTATTCCTAATTGACCTGGAAAGGAGTCTCTGGGGGTAGTGCATTTTCTAGCACACTATTACTCTGTGCACTATCAGAGGTGTTGCTGTTCCCTATACTGTTTAGTTATGGTGATTAGAATGAAAAGGAAAAAATATATGAACAAGAAAAAGAAGCAGAACTGAGGTATATGATTTCAATTCAAGCACTCTTAAACTTCTCATATCTTTTTCCTTCCCCAGTACAAGCCTAGTGACGTGATGGTGATGACGTACCCAAAGGCGGGAACCACTTGGATGCAGGAGATAGTCTGGACCATGATGAACAACCCCAACCTGGACCATCCCATGGCTCTACTGCCGGTCAGGGCCAGAGCACCCTTCCAGGAGTCAGTTACTTCTAGATTTATGTTCCTTCATACAAAAACGCACAACACACACACAAGTATTCTTACACACACACACACACACACACACACATACACATGGGAGGTGTGATGGAGTGGTCATGCCACTGGACTGGTAATCCAATGGTCCTGGGTTCGAATCCCGATGTATCAATGGGAAGATATTATTGGGATGGAATTTGTGCTGTACCTAGTATCAGTGCATTACCACAAAAAAAACATTGTTCCCAGATTGAATAGTATTGTATGAATATTCCCATATTCAAAATATGCTATTCATTTATTTTTTTAGTTTCCACACTAGACCTCCATCAAGCCTAAAATAAACACTTCAAGATACATTTGTATATTTTTCGGTAGAAAAATGTGCTGGCCTAAGGCCAGTTCTTCTTAAAATTACAGGCTCGCTATCGCTCGCCAGGAAAAACTCGATACCTAAATGGCACGAAAAGCCTTAAAATTGACAATAAAATGGGGCAAAAGGTGTTAAAATTGTGTAACTAATGGGCCGAATGTCTTAAAATCTCAAAACTAATATGGTAAACATGAGGAAGAAGGAGTTCCATAAAAAGCGACTACCACCCCCTGAAACTGCATAAAAAGCGACTTTGTACCATCCCCTGAAACTGCATAAAAAGCGACTACCACCCCCTGCAACTGCATAAAAAGCGACTACCACCCCCTGAAACTGCATAAAAAGCGACTACCACCCCCTGAAACAGCATAAAAAGCGACTACCACCCCTTGAAACTGCATAAAAAGCGACTACCACCCCCTGAAACTGCATAAAAAGTGACTACCACCCCCTGAAACTGCATAAAAAGCGACTACCACCCCCTGCAACTGCATAAAAAGCGACTACCACCCCCTGAAACTGCATAAAAAGCGACTACCACCCCCTGAAACAGCATAAAAAGCGACTACCACCCCCTGAAACTGCATAAAAAGCAACTACCACCCCCTGAAACTGCATAAAAAGCGACTACCACCCCCTGAAACTGCATAAAAAGCGACTACCACCCCCTGAAACTGCATAAAAAGCGACTACCACCCCTTGAAACTGCATAAAAAGCGACTACCACCCCCTGAAACTGCATAAAAAGCAACTACCACCCCTTGAAACTGCATAAAAAGCGACTACCACCGCCTGAAACTGCATAAAAAGCGACTACCACCCCCTGAAACTGCATAAAAAGCGACTACCACCCCCTGAAACTGCATAAAAAATCGTTTAATTTTAGTCAGAATCACAGGTAAACAAGGGTTAACCCTTACAGTACCAGTGAAGGCCTTTTATTGATATCTGGAGACAATTAGACGATTTTATTTAGCTTTGGAAGGAGTTTTGCCCTTTAAGGGGAGGTTTCTAGTTTGTTTCCTACCAATATCTTAAAATTTCACCCCCTTGACCCCCTTTCAAGATGAATTTGTAAATTTTTCGGTAGAAAAATGTCCCGGCCGAAGGTCGGTTACTCTTAAATAACAGGCTCGCTATCGTTCGCCAGGATAAAATCGACACCTAAATGGCACGAAAGGTCTTAAAATTGACAGAATGGGGCGGACATTCTTAAAAATCACCAAACTAATGGGGCAAACGTCTTAAAATCTCAAAAGCAATGGGGCTAGACATGAGGGAGAAAGGGGTCAAGACAAAAGTCCCTCAAGTGGAAATCTCCCCTTAAAAGACCTATCCCAATTAAAAGACTATACAACCTATAAACTACCATATGTCCTTCCTAAGCTTCATTTTTCGGGCCGAGATGGAGATCAAGTTTTAAGCTTACATATTGCTATCGCTCGCTAGGATAAAAAAAAAAAAAAAAAAAGAGAAAGACAGAAAAATGCACGTAAATGGGGCGAAAGGGTTAAGGGGAGGTTTTTAGTGTGTTTCCTACCCCTCCATCAAGATTAAAATTACAACCCCTAGACCCCGTTTCAAGATAAATTTGTAAATTTTTCGGTAGAAAAATTTCCCGGCCGAAGGCCGGTGCCTCTTAAATTACAGGCTCGCTATCGCTCGCCAGGGAAAAAAGTCGACACCTAAATGGGACGAAAGGTCTTAAAAGTGACATAAATGGGGTGAAAGATATTAAAATAGCCAAATTAATGGGGTGAACGTCTTAAAATCTCAAAAGCAATGGGGCCAGACATGAGGGAGATAGGGGTAAAAGAAAAAAATCCCCCCTTAAGGGGGTAGTGGTAATAATTTGATTCATATAATATATATTATAGTTTTATATATTATAGTTTTATATATTATGTTTTATATATTATAGTTTTATATATTATAGTTTTATATATTATAGTTTTATATATTATAGTTTTATATATTATAGTTTTATATATTATAGTTTTATATATGTTTTTATATATTATAGTTTATATATTATAGTTTATATATATGTTTTATATTAGTTTTATATATTTATAGAGTTTGATATATATTAGTTTATATATTATAGTATTTTTTATATATTATAGTTTTATATATTATAGTTTTATATATTATAGTTTTATATATTATAGTTTTATATATTATGTTTTATATATTATAGTTTTATATATTATAGTTTTATATATTATGTTTTATATATTATGTTTTATATATTATAGTTTATTTATAGTTTTAAATATTATGTTTTATATATTTTAGTCTATATTATAGTTTATATTAGTTTTATATTATGTTTTATATATTATAGTTTTATATATTATAGTTTTATATATTATGTTTTATATATTATGTTTTATATATTATGTTTTATATATTATAGTTTTATATATTATGTTTTATATATTATGTTTTATATATTATAGTTTTCATATTATTTTATATATTATAGTTTTTATTTATATTAGTTTTATAGCTTATATTATAGCTTATATTATAGCTTATATTATAGCTTATATTATAGCTTATATTATAGCTTATATTATAGCTTATATTATAGCTTATATTAGCTTATGTTTTTATATTATATTTTATATATTATAGTTTTATATATGTTTTTATTATGTTTTTATATATTATGTTTTATATATTATAGTTTTATATATATTTTTATTATATGTTTTTTTATATATTTATAGTTTTATATAGTTTTATATATTATGTTTTATATATTATAGTTTTATATATTATGTTTTATATATTATGTTTTATATATTATAGTTTTATATATTATGTTTTATATATTATGTTTTATATATTATAGTTTTATATATTATTTATATATTATTTTTTATATATTATTTTTATATATTATTTTTTATATATTATTTTTATATATTATTTTTATATATTATTTTTTATATATTATTTTTATATATTATTTTTTATATATTATTTTTATATATTATAGTTTATATATTGTTTTATATATTATGTTATATTATGTTTATATTTGTTTATATTGTTTTATATATTATGTTTTATATATTATAGTTTTATATATTATAGTTTTATATATTATGTTTTATATATTATGTTTTATATATTATAGTTTTATACATTATGTTTTATATATTATAGTTTTATATATTTTGTTTTATATATTATAGTTTCATCGCTAGAACTCTACCAATCTTAAAAAAAAAAAACCTAGACCCCCTTCAAGATAAATTAGTACATTTTTCGGTAGAACAATTTCCCGGCCGAAGGCCACTTCCTCCTAGAATTACTGGCTCACTATCGCTCGCCAGGAAATAATCGACACCTAAATGGCACGAAAGGTTATATATTGACAAATAAATGGGGCGAAAGGTCTTAAAATCGCCAAACTAATAGAAAGAAGGTCAACAAATCTCAAAGCTAATAAGGCTAAACATGAGGGAGAAAAAACAACTAATAACTTAATAATCGCTAAACTAATGGAGCGAAATGTCCTAAAATTGCCTCTCCTTATAGTGTGGACATGTTGCATGACGGGCACGATATGGGCATGGAAAGGAGCCCAATTTTAGAGGGGTTCAACTTGCTGTGCCCGGGTCAGAACCCCAAGGATGGTGTTAATTTAGAGATGGCCGCCGCTATACCAGACCCACGACAAATTAAGTCTCACCTTCCTCTATCTCTACACCCTAAGGACCTGCTGGATACAGTTAAGGTAAGTCGCTCTCACTCTCACTCCCTCTCTCTCTCTAATACACACAACCTGCTTGCATACATCGATATCTACAAACAACTAGATGCCTCCTTATTTCCATGTTGTGTAGCTGCTACAATCACTCATATTCCCAGTAATTACATTTATAATTTAATTAAAATGTAAAACTTGCAAACAAAGTCAAACCAAAACTGGGACAAAGACAATATAAAGTCAAAACAACATATCAAAATCGCTACGTGGAAACAACGCTTACTAAAATAAAATTTATGAAATGAAAGAATGTTTGAGATATGACCCAGCTAGGGCTCGAACCCAGGGTGTCTCCGTATCCTGAAAGGGTTAAGGGGAGATCTCCACTTGAGGGATTTTTTTCTTGACCCCTTTCTCCCTCATGTTTAACTCCATTGCTTTTGATATTATAAAACGTTCGCCCCTTTAGTTTGACGATTTTAAGAACTTTCGCCCCATTTATGTAACTTTTAAGATTTTTCGTGCCATTTAGGTGTCGATTTTTTCCTGGCGAGCGATAGCGATCCTGTAATTTAAGAGAAACCGGCCTTCGGCCGGAACATATTTCTACCGAAAAATATACAAATATATCTTGAAAGGGGGTCAAGGGGGTATAATTTCAAGCTTGATGGAAGTCTAGGAAACGCACTAAATACCTCCCCTTAAGAATCTAAATCAAGAACTTCTTTCCAGTTGATTTACGTGGCTCGCAACCCCAAGGACCTACCATCACCACTGTAAACTCATCAACGTGCATGGCTACAAGGGCACGTTCCAGGAGTTCGTCAAGTACTTCGTGGAGGATGATTGTAAGTGGGTGTAGGATGATTGTAAGTGGGTGTAGGATGACTGTAAGTGGGTGTAGGATGATTGTAAGTGGGTGTAGGATGATTGTAAGTGGGTGTAGGATGATTGTAAGTGGGTGTAGGGTGATTGTAAGTGGGTGTAGGATGATTGTAAGTGGGTGTAGGATGATTGTAAGTGGGTGTAGGATGATTGTAAGTGGGTATAGGATGATTGTAAGTGGGTGTAGGGTGGGTGTAGGATGATTGTAAGTGGGTGTAGGATGATTGTAAGTGGGTGTAGGATGATTGTTGATTGTAGTGTGATTGTAAGTGGGTTGTTATTATTGTAAGTGGGTGTAGGTGATTGTAAGTGGGTGGATGGATTGTAAGTGGGTGTAGGGTGATTGTAAGTGTAGTATTGTGTGGATGTAGGATGATTAGTGGGTGTAGGGTGATGGATAGGTGTATTGGGTGTAGGATGATTGTAAGTGGGTGTGATGATTGTAAGTGGGTGTAGGGTGATTGTAAGGGTGTAGGATGATTGTAAGTGGGTGTATGATGATTGTAAGTGGGTGTAGGATGATTGTAAGGTGGGTGGATGATTGTAAGTGGGTAGGTGTATTGTAAGTGGGTGTAGGATGATTGTAAGTGGGTGTAGGATGATTGTAAGTGGGTGTAGTGTATGTAAGTGGGTGATGATTGTAAGTGGGTGTAGGATGATTGTAAGTGGGTGTAGGTTATTGAGGGTGATTGTGGTGTAGGATGATTGTAAGTGGGTGTGATTGATTGTTGGGTGTAGATAATTGTAAGTGGGTGTATTATTATTGTAAGTGGGTGTAGTATTATTGAAGTGGTGGATGATTGTAAGTGGGATTTAAGTGTGTAGGATGATTGTAAGGGTGTATATTATTGTAAGTGGGTGTTTATTGTAAGTGGATGATGTTGTAAGTGGGTGTGATTGTAAGTGGGTGTAGTATTATTGTAAGTGTAAGTGGGTGTAGTATTATTTATGTGTGTTGTAGTTATGTGGGTTGTGTGGTAGGATGATTGTAAGTGGGTGTAGGATGATTGTAAGTGGGTGTAGGATGATTGTAAGTGGGTGTAGGATGATTGTAAGTGGGTGTAGGATTTGTGGGTTGTATGTTAAGTGGGTGTAGGATGATTGTAAGTGGGATTGTAATGGGTGTTTATTGTAAGTGGGTGTAGGATGATTGTAAGTGGGTGTAGGATGATTGTAAGTGGGTGTAGGATGATTGTAAGTGGGTGTAGGATGATTGTAAGTGGGTGTAGGTTGTAAGGGCCGTTTTCTCAGTTGACACACAACTTAAGGGGGGTCACCGGCTTGTTTGATCTTTCTCTCCTCTTTTCTCTTTCCCTGGCTTGTATCCATTCGGCTCCATTCAGCCAACGGGTTTAAGACGTTTATTCCCATCCAGGTGTCGATTTCTTCCTGGCGAGCGATAGCGAGCCAGCATTGTATGAAGAAATCCGGCTTTGCCTGAGAAATTTTTCTATCGAAAAATGTACAAATTTAGCTTGCTGTCAAAACAAAAGTATATGTATGCTGGCTCGCTACAGCTCATCAGGAAAATATTGACACCTGGATGGGGGTAAACGTCTTAAAACAGTAGGCTGAATGGGGCCGAATGGATACAAGCCAAAGAGAGGGAGAGAGAAAGAGAAAAACAAAAGCGAGGTGGGCTCCCTTAACCATTCGGGTACACTTACCTATGGATGAATTCATGACCACGTAATAGATTAAATACATCGGTTTTGTAATTACTCCAATTTGTACAGTTGACCACATGAATATTTGTACACTGTGATTTTTATGTATGGAAGGACAATTATTATTATTATTTTATGTATGGAAGGACAATTATTATTATTATTTTATGTATGGAAGGACAATTATTATTATTATTTTATGTATGGAAGGACAATTATTATTATTATTTTATGTATGGAAGGACAATTATTATTATTATTTTATGTATGGAAGGACAATTATTATTATTATTTTATGTATGGAAGGACAATTATTATTATTATTTTATGTATGGAAGGACAATTATTATTATTATTTTATGTATGGAAGGACAATTATTACTATTATTTTATTTATGGAAGGACAATTATTATTATTATTTTATGTATGGAAGGACAATTATTATTATTTTATTTGAGTATGCAAGAGTATCATAAAAGCAGTGTTTGGTGTATTATTGTTGTTGTTGTTGTTGTTTTTGTTGTTCCCCAAGCTGCCTGGCCGAACAGCCCCAAGGCCCCGAGCAAGGCCAAGGCCATAACCGAGCGCCCCCACAGAACCCTCCCTGCCGACCACAATAAAGCCTGGGTGTATTGTAAAACTGTGGTGGTGCGCTTGTTTACTGTAGTGACATGAATAGGAGGAGGAGTTGTTTGTGAGAGCTTTCCTGAATACTCTCTGTGTAGGGGAGACACATACAGAAACAGTAAGGGAAGCCGGAATATAAAACAGGAGTTCCAGCAACTCCTTATCACATGTCTATAGGTTGTGCCCTGCTCGACTGCTGTCTAGAATCTCCCCAGATAATATTTTGTTTTTCTTAAGGGGAGGTTTCTAGTGTGTTGCTTAGACCTCCATCAAGCTTAAAATGACATCCCCTAGACCCCCTTTCAAGATAAATATGTACATTTTCGGTAGAAAAATTTCCCGGCCGAAGGCCGATTCCTCTTAAGTTACAGGCTCGCTATCGCTCGCCAGGAAAGAATCGACACCTAAATGGCACGAAACGTCTTAACATTTACAGAAATGGGGCGAAAGTTATTAAAATCCCCAAACTAATGGGGCAAAAGTCTTAAAATCTCAAAAGCAATGGGGCTAAACATGAGGGAGAAGGAAGTTCGAAAAAATATCCCTCAAGTGGAAACCTCCCCTTAAGCAGTATTTTTGTTCTATGTGTATAAAGGAAACAAAAGGTGGGCTGCCTGTAACGAGTGTCTCCACCAAAGCCAAACGAGTGACAGATTCAAGGGACGTTGGGGTCAAAATACCTGGACACACGAAGGTTAAAACAGTCGAAGTCATAGGATGAAGGGAAGAATGATTGAGGATTTGAGGGAGAGAGTTACAGATTTCACTTGTTCAGTAGAAGAAAGAGAAAATTTGCTAATTCTTGGGTTGGAGAGCTAGACAGAATAGGAGAGGGACTGTGTTGAAAGGCGAGTGCCTCACATTCGCCACAAGGGAGGGGATATACACTGAGAGAGTTCTGAACACTGATTGTTGTGATAGAGATAGAAGAGTGATATTGATGCAACATTGCGGCGTGTAGAAAGAGATTGTAGGAACTAGTAAGAGGAGGTGAGTTGATGAGGTAAAATGCTATTGACGACTCTTTCGAGAAGTGCAGTATGGGTGGAACCTCCCCACGCATGCGCACAATACTCGATATAATGTATATATTTTTTTCTATGTGATTGAGGGAGGCAAAATGCAGAACTGCCTATAGCGAGTGGCTCCTCCATAGTTGAAAGAGTGACTGGGCCAAAATCAAGGGACGTTCGAGCCAAAATGCCTGGACACACGGAGTTTGAAGCATTGTGTCCTTATATACAGTAGAGCAAGAAGCCGTTTTCGATACATGGATATCAATCGTGGTAATGTGCTGTACTTATAACAATGGTAATAACTGTCTTGATGGTGTAATGGTTAGAGCTTGGACGTTCTCTATGTGATATCCTAGGTTCGAATCACATGGTTTCATAAATTTCATTGTGGTGTTATTGGTGTTAAGAACGATGTTAACCCTTTCTGTACCGGGGACGTATTTTGTATTTGGTTTCAACTACATTTAGACGATTTTATGAAGCTTAGGAAGGATGTATGTTAGCTAATAAGATTAATTTAGATAGTCTGTAGCCTTTGCATGGGTATACGTCCTTTGCATGGGTATACGTCCTTTGCATGGGTATACGTCCTTTGCATGGGTATACGTCCTTCCCAAGCTGAATGATGTCATCTAATAGGTGCCAGAATATAATGAAAAAGACGTCACCGGTACAGAAGAAGTTAACTATATATTTATCACCTGCTGGTATATAATGACTAGCCTTGACAGGCAACCCATCTAGGGGAATACATTAAGTAACACCCCGTTCTTTAACATTAATATCAAATACAAACCCCAATGTACTTGAATAAACTAATGAAACCATACGGCCCTCCCGGGATTCGAACTCGGGCCACCACACCCAGAACATAAGTACCTAAACCATTACACCACCAACACAGTTAAATAATGTTATTCCCAACAGTGGTATATGGACCATATTGGCTCCACGTTAAGGAAGCCTGGGAGAAGCGTCATCATCCCAACCTTCACTTTGTGTTCTATGAGGACCTCAAGGCTGACATTATGGGGGAACTGAAGAAGCTCAACACCTTCCTCAACACCGACCTCACAGACCAGCAGTTTGAGAATGTCAGAAAACACACCAGCTTTAAGGAAATGAAGGCTCGAGACGCACATGTGGGGATTTCGGAGACTGCTGTGTCAATATTTGATCAAGAATTGATCAAGAAAGATGGAGGATTCTTCAGGAAAGGTGCAGTACTTTGTAATACTCTTGTGATTGACCCAATACGGTGATTTAAGGGGGGATAGGGATGGTTTTCTGGACCAATTTCTCCCTCATGTTTAGCCCCATTAGTTTTCAGATGTTAAGATGTTTGCCCCATTAGTTAGTCGATTTTAAGACCTTTCGCCCCATTTCTTCGTCAATATTTAGACCTTTCGTGCTATTTTATCGATTTTTTCCCCTGGCGAACGATAGTGAGCCTGTAATGTTGGAAGAACCGGCCTTCGGCCGGGAAATTTGTCTACCGAAAAATTTACAAATTAATCTAGAAGGGGGATCTAATGGATGTTTTTTTTTTTTAAATTTGATGGAGGTCTAGGGAGGAAACTAGAAAAATTACGAATATATGCAAAAATCGACCAAAAAGTGAACCATCTCCCTTAAGCCGGTATTGCACGAGCGCCTTTTCCCTCAACATTTATCCTCAACACTGGTCTGGCAGCTTATGAGGTAAACATTTAAAATATTTCGGTCACCTAAGTTCATCCACCATCAGTCTAGTTTCCGATACCAGTGTAAAGTATTCCACAAATGATGCCAGGAAAATGTTGTTCATCGAATGTCGACTAAAAAAGCTCTTGTGTGATACCGGCTTTAGCAATACTGAATTTTCATATTGCAGCTAATAAAGACAATACACACTTATTATTAAATTTTAGCACACGTTCTTCAATACATCTCTTGTAATTTGTATTATTTTTTTTTAGTAATATAGCATTGAATTATTTGTGAAGGAAACTAAATATTCAATGTATGATTTTAGCATGACCCTGAACCACTTAAAGGTCCATCTGGGAAGCATTATCACACAATATTTTGGTGTTCATATAATTTTGTCTTGTGAGTGTACCCTACGAGTCTTGTGAGTGTACCCTACGAGTCTTGTGAGTGTACCCTACGAGTCTTGTGAGTGTACCCTACGAGTCTTGTGAGTGTACCCTACGAGTCTTGTGAGTGTACCCTACGAGTCTTGTGAGTGTACCCTACGAGTCTTGTGAGTGTACCCTACGAGTCTTGTGAGTGTACCCTACGAGTCTTGTGAGTGTACCCTACGAGTCTTGTGAGTGTACCCTACGAGTCTTGTGAGTGTACCCTACGAGTCTTGTGAGTGTACCCTACGAGTCTTGTGAGTGTGCCCTACGAGTCTTGTGAGTGTACCCTACGAGTTTTGTGAGTGTACCCTAAGAGTCTTGTGAGTGTACCCTACGAGTCTTGTGAGTGTACCCTACGAGTCTTGTGAGTGTACCCTACGAGTCTTGTGAGTGTACCCTACGAGTCTTGTGAGTGTACCCTACGAGTCTTGTGAGTGTACCCTACGAGTCTTGTGAGTGTGCCCTACGAGTCTTGTGAGTGTACCCTACGAGTCTTGTGAGTGTACGCTACGAGTCTTGTGAGTGTGCCCTACGAGTCTTGTGAGTGTACCCTACGAGTCTTGTGAGTGTATCCTACGAGTCTTGTGAGTGTATCCTACGAGTCTTGTGAGTGTACCCTACGAGTCTTGTGAGTGTACCCTACGAGTCTTGTGAGTGTACCCTACGAGTCTTGTGAGTGTACACTATGTGTCTTGTGAGTGTACCCTACGAGTCTTGTGAGTGTACCCTACGAGTCTTGTGAGTGTACCTTACGAGTCTTGTGAGTGTACATTACGAGTCTTGTGAGTGTACCCTACGAGTCTTGTGAGTGAACCCTACGTGTCTTGTGAGTGTCCCCTACGAGTCTTGTGAGTGTACCTTACGAGTCTTGTGAGTGTACATTACGAGTCTTGTGAGTGTACCCTACGAGTCTTGTGAGTGTACCCTACGAGTCTTGTGAGTGTACCCTACGAGTCTTGTGAGTGTACCCTACGTGTCTTGTGAGTGTACCCTACGAGTCTTGTGAGTGTACCCTACGAGTCTTGTGAGTGTACCCTATGTGTCTTGTGAGTGTACCCTACGAGTCTTGTGAGTGTACCCTACGAGTCTTGTGAGTGTACCCTACGAGTCTTGTGAGTGTACCCTACGAGTCTTGTGAGTGTACCCTACGTGTCTTGTGAGTGTACCCTACGAGTCTTGTGAGTGTACCCTACAAGTCTTGTGAGTGTACCCTACGTGTCTTGTGAGTGTACCCTACGAGTCTTGTGAGTGTACCCTACAAGTCTTGTGAGTGTACCCTACAAGTCTTGTGAGTATATCCTACGAGTCTTGTGAGTGTACCCTACGTGTCTTGTGAGTGTACCCTACAAGTCTTGTGAGTGTACCCTACGTGTCTTGTGAGTGTACCCTACGAGTCTTGTGAGTGTACCCTAAGAGTCTTGTGAGTGTACCCTACGAGTCTTGTGAGTGTACCCTACGAGTCTTGTGAGTGTACCCTACGAGTCTTGTGAGTGTACCCTAAAAGTCTTGTGAGTGTACCCTACGAGTCTTGTGAGTGTGCCCTACGAGTCTTGTGAGTGTACCCTACGAGTCTTGTGAGTGTACCCTACGAGTCTTGTGAGTGTGCCCTACGAGTCTTGTGAGTGTACCCTACGAGTCTTGTGAGTGTATGCTACGAGTCTTGTGAGTGTGCCCTACGAGTCTTGTGAGTGTACCCTACGAGTCTTGTGAGTGTATCCTACGAGTCTTGTGAGTGTATCCTACGAGTCTTGTGAGTGTACCCTACGAGTCTTGTGAGTGTACCCTACGAGTCTTGTGAGTGTACCCTACGAGTCTTGTGAGTGTACACTATGTGTCTTGTGAGTGTACCCTACGAGTCTTGTGAGTGTACCCTACGAGTCTTGTGAGTGTACCTTACGAGTCTTGTGAGTGTACATTACGAGTCTTGTGAGTGTACCCTACGAGTCTTGTGAGTGTACCCTACGTGTCTTGTGAGTGTGCCCTACGAGTCTTGTGAGTGTACCTTACGAGTCTTGTGAGTGTACATTACGAGTCTTGTGAGTGTACCCTACGAGTCTTGTGAGTGTACCCTACGAGTCTTGTGAGTGTACCCTACGAGTCTTGTGAGTGTACCCTACGTGTCTTGTGAGTGTACCCTACGAGTCTTGTGAGTGTACCCTACGAGTCTTGTGAGTGTACCCTATGTGTCTTGTGAGTGTACCCTACGAGTCTTGTGAGTGTACCCTACGAGTCTTGTGAGTGTACCCTACGAGTCTTGTGAGTGTACCCTACGAGTCTTGTGAGTGTACCCTACGTGTCTTGTGAGTGTACCCTACGAGTCTTGTGAGTGTACCCTACAAGTCTTGTGAGTGTACCCTACGTGTCTTGTGAGTGTACCCTACAAATCTTGTGAGTGTACCCTACAAGTCTTGTGAGTGTACCCTACAAGTCTTGTGAGTATATCCTACGAGTCTTGTGAGTGTACCCTACGTGTCTTGTGAGTGTACCCTACAAGTCTTGTGAGTGTACCCTACGTGTCTTGTGAGTGTACCCTACGAGTCTTGTGAGTGTACCCTACAAGTCTTGTGAGTGTACCCTACGTGTCTTGTGAGTGTACCCTACGAGTCTTGTGAGTGTACCCTACAAGTCTTGTGAGTGTACCCTACGTGTCTTGTGAGTGTACCCTACGAGTCTTGTGAGTGTACCCTACGTGTCTTGTGAGTGTACCCTACGAGTCTTGTGAGTGTACCCTACAAGTCTTGTGAGTGTACCCTACGTGTCTTGTGAGTGTACCCTACGAGTCTTGTGAGTGTACCCTACGTGTCTTGTGAGTGTACCCTACGAGTCTTGTGAGTGTACCCTACAAGTCTTGTGAGTGTACCTTACGATTCTTGTGAGTGTACCCTACGTGTCTTGTGAGCGTATCCTACGTGTCTTGTGAATGTGTCCTCATGTTACTGTACTGAACACCTAAAGTATGTCTGACTAATATATTGTTCTCTTTGTTATCACGCAGGAGAGACTGGCAGCTACAAGAGCAAACTGACCCCGGAACTGGAGGCCATGGTTGATAAGTGGACGGAACAATATATGGCACCGATGGGCATTAACTTTAAGTACTCAGTCTAACAACATAAAAAACAACAATAACGAAGAGGACAAAAGCAAATAAGACTGGAGTTCTTGAAAAGGGACTCTGGTCCTGACACTAGTCTTGACTTAAAGTGTGCTGGCTTAACCCCCTAAATACCAGCGATGGCTCACAGCTGTCAGTAAATAAGTGACCCACCAGTACCAGCGACGGCTCTCAGTAATGGCGTGTCACTTTTTTTACTGACGGGCGAGAGCCGTCGCTGGTACCGTAAGGGTTAATTATAATGAGGGTAACAATACATTAATATTGCCCTGCCTGTATATTATTATTCAATAAAAATTTCAATGTTAAGGGGGGTGACCTGCTTTATTTCTCTCCTTTTCTCTCTTTCTCTGGCTTGTATCCATTTGGTCCCATTCATCCTACTGTTTTAAGACGTTTATCCCCATCCAGGTGTCAATTTTTGTAATGGTGAGCGGTAGCGAGCCAGCATATTTTTAAAATGTTTTTGACAGCAGGCTAAATTTGTACATTTGTTGATAGAAAATGTTCTTTATATAAATGCTGGCTCGCTATCGCTCGCCAGGAGGAAATCGACACCTAGATGGGGATAAACATCTTAAAATAGTTGGCTGAATGGGGCCGAATGGATACAAGCTAGAGAAAGAGAAAAGGAGAGAAATAAAAAAAAAAACAGGTCACCCTCCTTAAGTTGTGAGTAATAATAAATAACTTATCCCTATTTGCATCATTGAAAAAGCCAAGTTTGAAGCATCTGGGATATAATGAAGCATTGCAATGGCTCTTCTAGAATCTGTACCAGCTATTACTGCCTAGCTATTACTATCTTTGACTATATAGAATAAAACTGACAACAATCAGAGTATTTTGACTGAATTACCCGATTGACCCCTTGCAAGTTTCGTTCTATAAGGAAGTTGGAGCTGTAGACAACGATATTTAAGGGGAGGTTTCTACTTGAGGGATTTTTTCTGGACCCCTTTCTCCCTCATGTGTAGCCCCATTGCTTTTGAGATTTTAAGGCGTTAGCCCTAGTAGTTTTGACATTTTAAGACATTTTGCCCCATTTCTGTCAATTTTAAGACCTTTCGTGCCATTAAGGTGTCAATTTTTTCCTGGCGAGCGATAGCGAGCCTGTAATTTAAGAGAAACCGGCCTCCGGCCGGGAAATTTTTCTACCGAAAAATGTACAAATTTATCTTGAAAGGGGGTTTAGGGGGTGTAATTTTAAGCTTGATGAAAACGTAGGGAACACACTAAATACATCCCCTTAAGCCGGTATCACACGAGAGCTTTTATACTCAACATTCGACAATCAACATTTTTCTGGCAACATTTCTGGAATATGTTGCACTGGTATCGGAAACTAGACTGATGGTAGATGAATGTAGGTAACAGAAAAATAACAAAATGTTTACCTTATGAGCTGCCAGACCAGTGTTGAGGACAAATGTTGGGTGAAAAAGCGCTGGTGTGATACCGGCTTTATGCACAATACATTAATAACCGTTTCCTTGACATTATTCTGGCTAGCTAAAGACGTTTTTATCAAGCTTTACAAAGGCCTGTACAAGTAAAAGGGATATGGAAATAAATTTTACCTCTAATCTTGTTAAGGGGAGGTTTCTAGTTTGTTTCCTACTCCTCCAGCAATCTTAAAATGTCACCCCATTGACCCCCTTTCAAGATAAATTTGTACATTTTTCGGTAGAAAAATTTCCCGGCCGAAGGCCGGTTACTCTTAAATTACAGGCTCGCTATCGCTCGCCAGGATGAAATCGACACCTAAATGGCACGAAAGGTCTTAAAATTGACAGAATGGCGCGGAAATTCTTAAAATCACCAAACTACTAGGGCTAACGTCTTAAAATCTCAAAAGCAATGGGGCTACACATGAGGGAGAAAGGGGTCCAGAAAAAAATCCCTCAAGTGGAAATCTACCCTTAAAGGAATTTCCTAAGCTGTATAAAATCGTCTGTTGTTAGTAATATGGAGCTGTGGGAGGCAGAGTGTTAAGGGGAGGTTTTTAGTGTGTTTCCTAGACTTCCATCAAGCTTGAAATTACACCCCCTTGACCCCTTTTCAAGATAAATTTATACATTTTTCGGTAGAAAAATGTCCTTCCGGTTCCTCTTAAATTACAGGCTCGCTATCGCTCGCCAGGAAAAAATCGACACCTAAATGGGACGAAAGGTCTTAAAAGTGACATAAATGGGGTGAAACTTCTTAAAATCGCCAAACTAATGGGGCAAACATCTTAAAATCTCAAAAGCAATGGGGCTAGACATGAGAGAGAAAGGGGTCCAGAAAAAAGTCCCTCAAGTGGATATCTCCCCTTAATTGAGATAGACCATGCCTCTCTGATTCACTACTGTTAACACCATCATCACTACTATTGTAATCATCATCAGTTCATCACTACTTTAATCATCATCATCATCATCACTGTCACAATCACCACCACCATTACTCTGACCATATTTTTGACCTGTGACCTTGACTATTGAGAAAAAAAATAAAAATAAATAAATAAATAATGACCGTCACATTGACCAATCAAATGCACACTCGGATACCATAGGCTCTAACCCGCCCACTCATAAATATTCGTAGACTTCTCCTATTTCCATTTATGAAAATATATCTCTGGAATCGAATTTATAATTATAATTTTATATACATCAACTACAAAACAATATATACGATTTATTGAAAAGCAAGTTCTACTCAAAGATCAATCCAGATAGACTAGTTATCATTGCATAAAGATCAATCCAGATAGACTAGTTATCATTGCATAAAGATCAATCCAGATAGACTAGTTATCATTGCATAAAGATCAATCCAGATAGACTAGTTATCATTGCATAAAGATCAATCCAGATAGACTAGTTATCATTGCATAAAGATCAATCCAGATAGACTAGTTATCATTGCATAAAGATCAATCCAGATAGACTAGTTATCATTGCATAAAGATCAATCCAGATAGACTAGTTATCATTGCATAAAGATCAATCCAGATAGACTAGTTATCATTGCATAAAGATCAATCCAGATAGACTAGTTATCATTGCATAAAGATCAATCCAGATAGACTAGTTATCATTGCATAAAGATCAATCCAGATAGACTAGTTATCATTGCATAAAGATCAATCCAGATAGACTAGTTATCATTGCATAAAGATCAATCCAGATAGACTATTATCATTGCATAAAGATCAATACAGATAGACTAGTTATCATTTAAGATCAATCCAGATAGACTAGTTACATTGCAAGATCAAAATAGACTAGTTATCATGGGGGGGTCCACCATACATAGGGGGGGTCCACAATATCTGCTGAGTGAGTTAGACACTATGGTATCCTAGTGTACATGTGAAGTTTGGTGAAAATCCATCGAACGGTCTAGGAGGAGTTGCGGGACAGACATACAGGTCAGGTGAAGGTATTGAGGGATAAGCCTTTACAACGGCACCTCGTATCTACATTCTACTTTTCCTATTTTTCTGAAGAGTGTAGAGAGGGGAGAAGAGGTGTTGGAGAGAGAGGAAGCTGTTGGAGTGGCTTTGTTATTATTAGTCTGTATACGTGGTCGAGATATAGACAGACAACGACGAACAGGGTAGAAATCCTGGCCGACTGGTAGTGCACACTAAATGGGAGAGGGGGAGGGGGATACCACTTTGCTTACGCAGATTTGACCCATTTGTTTTCAGAGAACATATCATCAAGAGTTGCTAGCGAATTTCTATATTCATCTAGTGAATCATTCAGCTTATTACAATACACATTAACCCTTTCAGTACCAGCGACGTGTGTTATATTTTGTTCTAGCTATATTTAAACGATATTATGCAGCTTAGGAAGGAGCTGTGGTAGCTAAAAGAGTTGGTTGAGATAGTTGGAAGCCTTATTATTGCTAGAGGTCCTTCCTAAGCTGAATAAAAACGTCAAGTAATTGCCGGAGTATAATTAAAAGGATACCCCTGGTACTGAACGGGTTAACTAGTGATATCGGCAACACTTTATTCCTTATCAATAGTCCCATTTGCCTGTTCTTACCATAATAGGATCATCTAATATATAATTATTAAGAGAGAGAGAGAGAGAGAGAGAGAGAGAGAAAGAAAGAGAGGGAGAGAGAGAGAGAGAGAGAGAGAGAGAGAGAGAGAGAGAGAGAGAGAGAGAGAGAGAGAGAGGGGGGAGAGGGAGGGAGGGAGGGAGGGAGAGAGAGAGAGAGAGAGAGAGAGAGAGAGAGAGAGAGAGAGAGAGAGAGAGAGAGAGAGGGAGAGAGAGAGAGAGAGTACAAAGGAAATCAAGCAACAACAGGTCTAGTGACCCTTCTAGGCTGCTTGTCCTCCAAAACACTGAGGATCAAGTGTCCAAACAGTGGTTTAGAATGGGTAAGGGAACATTGGAAAGGGAACTACTGCCCTGCCACTAACGTGGCAGGACTAGGAAGTTAGTAGGGGACATATGGGTTAGTAACTGAGGGGAGGATAAAGTTATTCATTTACAAACGCAGTCAGTCGCGGGTTTGATGCGAGATATTTGTCTAGGCGGAATTTAAATGAATCAACGGTGCTGCAGTCTATAACGTCTCGGGGAAGCCCATTCCACAAGTTGACAACTCGATTGAAGAAGAAATTCTTAGATTCGTGTGAGTTAAAAGATTTACCAATAATTTTGCAACCGTTTCCCCGCGTGTAATTAGATTGGTCGATAGTGAAGTACTTACTACAGTTCATATTGTCGATGCCTTTGATGATTTTGAACACTTGAATTAAGTCACCTCTTAATCTGCACTGGGTTAAAGGAAATAGATTTAATTCTCTAAGACGCTCTTCGTATGGTTTGTTCTTTAGGCTAGGTATCATTTTGGTAACTCTACGTTGAACTCGTTCAAGCTTGTTTATGTCTTTTTGGTAATAAGGGCACCAGCATTGAACGCAGTATTCCAGAAGAGGGCGGACTAAGGAATTGTAAAGGGTTAGGATTACGTCTTTGGATTTATGCTCAAATGATCTGCCTATAAAGCCAATTATTTTGTTTGCCTTCTTAACAACTTCTGAACATTGTTGACTCGGTTTTAGGTTACTCGATATTGTTACTCCCAGATCGGTTTCTCTGTTTACATTCTTAAGCTGAGTGCCATTCATCGAATAGTTTGCTTTCTCATTTAGGTATCCGATATGTAGTACTTTACATTTATCCGCATTGAAACTCATTTGCCAAATTTGGGCCCAACATGACAATTTATCTAGATTGTGTTGCATATCGTCAACTTGTTCTTTTGAGAGTACGCTATTTGCAATTTTTGTATCGTCAGCAAATTTTGAGATTGTGCAGGTGAGACCCTCATCTATGTCGTTGATGTAAATTAGAAAGAGAATTGGTCCTAGTACCGATCCCTGGGGTACCCCGCTACTTACATTGGTCCATTTAGATGCCTTACCGTTTATGACTACCCTTTGCTTTCTGTCGCTGAGCCAATTTTCTATCCATTTCAACACACCGTCTTGTATTCCATGCGCTTTTAGTTTTTAGCAGTAAACGTTTGTGGGGAACTTTGTCAAAGGCCTTTTGAAAATCAAGGTATATAATATCTACAGCTTTACTCTCATCGTAGAGGTTGAGGATATCGTGGAAGAAGTCTAAGAGGTTTGTTAAACAGGAACGTTTTTTACGAAAGCCGTGTTGAGTATCTTTAAGTATGTTATTTTCCTCCAAGTGATTTACGAGTCTGTCTCGTATGACCGTTTCTAGCATTTTACATACAACTGAGGTTAAGCTAATTGGACGATAGTTACTGGTTAGGGATTTGCTGCCTTTTTTGAATATCGGTGTTACGTTGGCTAGCTTCCACTGATCAGGCATAGTTCCAGACTGCAAGGATTTATTGAATAGTAATGTCAGTGGTTTGGAGAGCTCATTCTTAGCTTCCTTTAGAACTCTAGGCGAGATTGTATCAGGTCCTGGCGTTTTATTTACCTTGAGTTTATCTAAACAATTCAATACTTCTCTCTCTGTAACGGTGATATTGCTTAGAACATCTGAATTATCAATCTGAATCGGCGATGGTGTAGGGATATCACTGAGGTCTTCTGTTGTAAAAACTGATGCAAAGAAGGTATTGAGGGCATTACTCATTTGTACTTCGTCTTTGGTGTATTCTCCTTTTTCATCGACTAACGGTCCAACAGTTGAAGTAACTACTTTTTTCTTTCTGATATAACTATAGAATTCTTTCGGGTTTGTTTTACTTTGATTCGCAATATGTAACTCTAAGGTCTTTTTACTTTGCTTAATTAACTTTTTGGCTTTGCGTCGTAGCTCTACAAATTTCACCCGTTCTTCGTCATTTTGTGAGGATTTTAATCTATCATTAGCACATTTTTTAGCAAGCAGGCAGTTTGAAATATCTTTATTCCACCATTTGGGCTTATTATTATGGCCTGGACGCCGTATTTTCGATGGTATGCAGTCTTGCACTGCTTTTAGGTAAGTGGTTTCGAATAACTTCCAAGATGTATTTATGTCGTTATTGTTAATTAAAAAGCTCCAGTCAGTTTCTTTAAACATAGCTCTAAGTTTATGGAAGTTTGCTTTCTTGAAATTAGGGACTTTTTCGATGCTACTATTTGGTTCGTTACTAGTAAACTTTAAAGTGAAAGTTATCGTACGATGGTCGCTGTTACTGAATTCATCACCAACATTCAAATTCTCTATCACTTCTTCTTTTGTTGCAAGTACAATGTCAAGAACGTTATTACCACGGGTCGGCATTCGAACAAATTGATAAAGCGAACTCTCTTGCAAGTTCGTATACAAGTCATGTCCGGAGTGTGAAGTAAGAGTATCGCCCCACTTGGTCACAGGTAAATTAAAGTCGTCAAAAATTACGGTATCTTGTGAGTTACTTACATCTGCAATTTATTCGTAAATTTCTCGGTCAGTTTGCACTGATTGAGCTGGAGGTCTGTATATTAACGCAAGTATTATTTTTGTACCTTTATTATTCTTTATTAGCACAAAAGATGTGTCGACGTTCACAATTTGAGGTTTTGACACGAGGGTCGGGTTAAGACTTTCTTTGATATAAAATAAAACGCCACCTTCATTTTTATTTATTCGGCTGTTCTCAAACATTACATAACCGGGAAGTGAATACTCTGCTAAAAAGTCTCTATCTTGTGTATTGAGCCAAGATTCTGTTATGCCAATCACATCATAATTTTCTGTAAACACTAGTTCCTCTAAATCTGAAAATTTATTGCGTATGCTACGAGCGTTTGCATAGAAAACCTTTAAAGTTGCGGTTTTAGAACTCGCAGATCGTTCTTTCATCGAATTTTTGGTTCTGGTCGGATCTACATTTACATTCATGGCTGTCCTCGGTCCTCGGTCGTTATCCCTGATGGTTTTGAATTTGGGTCGTGTTGGTGGAGCTTTATCCAAATTCGCGGTTCTTGACGGATTAGTATTTAATTCCTTTGTAGATTGCCGTCCTCGCTGTCTTCGGTCCTCCTTCCTGGTTGTCCTGTGCTGAGTCGATTTCTTCTCCGAAAATCCTTCACCGCATCGTTGAGAAGACGCCCAAAAACGTGCTGCTCCCACCTGGTTCAGAAGAACTCCATCGTCCGAAAACAAATAGTCATCGTAGTAGAAATTGTCCCAGGTGTCGACGAATCCCACGTTCTCCTTCCTGCAGAGGTTTGCTAGACAACGATTTGTGCTGGTGGCTATGTTGTAAAATCGGCTCTCTACACCGAGCCGGGGGACGATTCCTGAGACGATGATCCTTGATGACTTCTCCTTAAACGACTTGATCAGCTGCTGGTACTTTAAAAGCAAATCTTCCGACCGGGTTCGCTGTACATCGTTGGATCCAACGTGGATGACGTACATTGTATTAGCAGGGGCCAGCTTTGATACTTCGTCAACTGCTGCAACTACGTCATCCACACCACCACCAGGGATACAAAAACGCTTCCTGGTCTTAGGTGCCCTGGCGCAAAACTCTGTGAGCTGACCACGTATCATCGAGTCTCCCACGAGCCGGACTTCTTCTATTTCCTCTTCGTCATCTGAGTCTGCGAGTATCTGGAAACGGTTTTGACACTCGGTAATCGGTATGTGTTTCCTGGTCTTGGGGGCAAACGTTGTTCCTCACGACACGGAAGTTGTCTTAAGGGGGAAGAGAGTCACTATTTGTATCTTGAGTATCGAAAACATCAGCTGAAATGGCTACTGTAGGCGTTGAATTGTTGGCAGTTGACGTTGGGGCGTTGGTGGCTGCTGGAGTTGCGGTGACAATTGAAGTTTGTGGCACTCCAACGTTGAGTGTTACAAACTCTTGGAGTGACTCCAGCTTCATGGTGAGGACGTTGATCTTGTTGTAGGCTTCATCTAATTTCACTGTAAAATTCTCTCGTTGCTGGCAGAGCCGGCAGACTTGAAGATCGATAGTAGCAAACATGGACTCACCAAACCTACCGGCGCAGTTCGCACAAGCGCGAGGCATGGTGACAGTCACTTTCTTCAGATCACTTCACTCACTTAAAAAACAATTCTCTCACTTTAAAACACTTCACTCACTTTAAAAACACTTCAATCACTTCAACCGAAAACAAATATGCTGAAATACGCAGAAATAGGTTATCAGGGGTGATAGCCTAACCGAAAACAAAAATGTTGAGATACGCAGAATTAGGCTTCCAGGGGCGATAGCCTAACCAAAAGTTTTTTTTAAAATTGAAATACGCAATAATAGGCTACCAGCGTTGAATAGCCTAACCGAATATAATAAAATTGAAATTCGCAGAAATAGGCTACCAGGTGTGATAACCTAACCTTAAACAAATATATGTATAACAGAATATGTAACTAAATATACAATTCACCAAATAGAGATTATATAAAAATAAAGTGTGACTGCACACAAGGGGTTAATATACTGTGTCAACAGATGATCCTGGTGTCACTGTAGCCTAGTAAAGCAGTAGCCTACTCTTTTTAGATAAAAAATTGTATCAGTCAAAGGTTATTACAAGATCGTGCAAGCAACAACTAAAATTACAG